>JADLZN010004398.1:0-77500 GCA_018155175.1 Sinocyclocheilus anophthalmus
AGGAGGTCTTGGAGCTCAGCGTTTTGCTGGTCTTCATGAGAAGTTGAGGTAGAGGCTCCACCTGCTGGGGTTTCTCAGCTATAACTCCATCTGAGTAATGTTTGGAGACCGGTTACTCGGCATGGGTACATGATATGGTTCAACCATCACGTGCACCTGTGACCTTGCCCATTTTCTCTATGAAGGACATAAGCATGGGTAACGGTGGCTGTAGTTTGAGAAGAAAGGTGGCAGGGAGTAATTCAGAGCAGGATTCAGTGAGCGACTGAAACACTGGAAACCTAGAGGACACAAAAAATGAAGATTTCATCTTGGCTGATATAATAAGGGTCAGAAAACTCGACATTGCACCATTCATTCTTCTCTCTAGAGCTAGGCTGGTGTTAAAGGGAATTGTGAAAAGGGTCAAAAGCATCTGTTCAGGGCACAAAACCTTTCATCAAAATTGTCCTAAAACCAAAACAATACCCGTTCTTTGATGAAATTTTTGATCCACTTCAAATGTTGACTAATGTATATAAGTAAAACCTAACAAAAATTAACAATTAAAAGATAGGATGCACGGGTTTTATAGTGATGCTGATTGGAATTATGAGAACGGGGTTTACTAAATTAAAACTATTAAAAAAAGTTTTTAAAAAACCAGCAGTTATCAAAATCGAAATTTTGTGTTACAATATACACTACTATTCAAAAGTTTGGGGTCAGTACATTTTTTCTTTCTTTTTTTGAAAGTAAAGAATACTTTTATTCAGCAAGGATGTGTTAAAGGATAGTAAGACTATGTTGTCGAAAAGATTTTAAGTTTAACCTAAAATGCTGTCTTTTTAACTTTTTATTCATAAAAGAATCCAGAAAAAAAAATCACAGTTTCCACAAAAATATAAATACAAAAACCTTTTAAAGCAGTCTCCAGCACTGATAATAAATCAGCATATGATATACTGATTTCTGAAGATCATGTGACACTGAAGAGACTGGAGTAATGATGCTGAAAATAAAGCTGCGCATCACAGAAATAAATTACAATTTAACAGATATGTTTAAAAAGAAACCAATATTAGAAATTGAAATAATAACTCACAATATTAAATGTTTTTCTGCATTATTGATCAAATAAATACAGCCTTGATGAGCAGACCCACGATGTAAAAACATTAAAAAATATAAAACATAAAAAAAATATAGATGTAGTATATTATGATATATATCTAACATACAACACATTACATACCACACACACACACACACACACTATATACATATATATATATATATATAGATACAGTATATGCATTTAAACCAATTAGACAAATGCTGCCTTGGCGACTAACGGAAATATCAAATGGCTCACACTAAAATGACTAAAACAGGAGGAAAGGAGGAAAAAACTAATAAATGACAATATGTAATATACACACAAAAAATTACTAAAACTTAAACGAAAATGAAACGTGAAAAAAATGAAGTGAATTTTTTTTTTTAAAGAAACCTTTCAAAAAAAGCCAATTCAAAAACTATAACAATATATAAATAGAAAAGTAACACTGGATTAGAAGTTATGTGCCGAGCTACTGTTTTAATACCTGTGTTTGACAACCCCATGAGAAGATCTAATGTAGTGCTCGGCTGTCAGTGGAGCTCCTGTGAGGAAGGAGACATTAGAGAACAGGTTCATATTTCACATTAAACATCTCTCTTGCGTACCCTCTTTGCCTGGCTGGATGTTCCCAATCCTGCCGTTCATGATGAGGTCAGCGTGAAGGTCACTTTCTCTCAGAGACCTAGAGGAGACCGTGCTCACTGCATTATATGAGCACAGACTTTCATCTAGAGAAACATGTGCTGGTTTCCCCACACCTTGGTAAATGGGATATTTTGAAGAGATCTGTTTCCAGCTGTCGAAGAGAGGCGTGGATTTTATTCTTGACATCACTGCCAGAGAACACTCATAGTTACAGAAATATACGAGCAGAATAAATCATTACCTCATAATTAGTGCGGGGCAATGATTAATCGCGATTAATCGCATTCAAAATAAAAGTTTTTGTGTACATAATATACTGTATGTGTGTGTACTGTGTATATTTATTACTTATATATGTGACCTGGAGCACAAAAGCAGTCATAAGCAGCACTGGTATTTGTAGCAATAGCCAACAATACATTATATGGGTCAAAATTACAGATTTTTCTTTTATGCCAAAAATCATTAGGATATTAAGTAAAGATCATGTTCCATGAAGATATTTAGTAAATTTTCTACTATAAATATATCAAAACTTAATATTTGACTAGTAATATGCATTGATAAGGACTTAATTTGGACAAATCTAAATGCGATTTTCTCAATATTTTGATTTTTTTGCACCCTCAGATTCCAGATTTTCAATAGTTATATCTCGACCAAATATTGTCCTATCCTAACAAAAACCATACATCAATGGAAAGCTTTCAGATGGTGTATAAATCTCAATTTCGAAAAAATGACCCTTATGACTGGTTTGTGCTCCAGGGTCACATATATAAATACACACACATTAGTATATAGAAAATATTTACATGTATACATTTACATTCATATAAATATGTTGAATATATAAACATTACATTTTTCTTAAATATATACATGAGTGTGTGTGTATTTATAAATATACACAGTACACACACACAAACGTTATCTCTGGATGCAATGAATCGTGATTAATCATTGCCCAGCGCTACTCATAATCAGATACCAGAAGGCAATACCTGTCTCCAGGGATGATGCAAAAAGAGGCAAGATCATCCAACTTTAGAGAGAACTCTTGAAAATTCTTCATTCTGTGGGAATGCGATAACCATTTTACTCCACCTCCAATATATTTCAATGCATTTTTCTCTTGAAATAAAGAACATTTTGATTAACCTCAACAACTGGAGGAGTGATGGGCTGGACTACAAACCAAACCAAACCATGCTAATGCATTTCACACTCTTTTGCACAATATTAGAAGCACGTCGTCTCACCACGGGAGCTTCGCCGTGATGGGCCACCCTCAGGTAACACACCGTCTCTGTGGGGCTCATATGTGACGCCAATCTACAAAAACCAGGAGTCTGTCAGCTTAAATGATAAGAGCCAGCTGCACAGAGGGTTTGAAGGAACAGCAATGAAATCTGAAACTCATCCAAGCTTTTAAAATATTGATTAAGTATTAAATTGTGAGGAACGCAAACAAGGATGTCTATGTCAATACACAGTCTGAAAAAATAATAAAATACAGGGACTTCAGATGAACGATCAATTCAGCACAGCTTTAAAGGTGTAATTTCCATCTCAGCTGGCACTGTGCAGAACTGCAAAAATAATGACTGTGTGCAAACAGGTTTTCCAGGGTAATCCCCAGTTCTCCACTGGTTCTACAGGAAAGTTCTGACTTAATCTGAAGGTACACAGCTTAAAGTTGCAATGTAACAATTAACGACAGATCTTTTCTTTTGCATTGTGAAGTACATCAGAGCGTTGTTTGTAGTATGTTGTTGTAAACCATGCAGCATATTCTAGTGGCAATTGTTGAGGTGAAAAAGGAAGAAAAAAAAGAAAAAAAAAAAAAAAAAACACTTTAAAATATATGGTTAACATTGTTAAAAATTGTACAAACAAATGTAGGACGAAGACTCGACTCAATCCATTAGTTGTTGGATAGGATTAAAAATTACAGGCTCAAAAAAACAAGCTCATCACAAAAAGATGAACAACATGCATTTAGAAAACAGATGAATTTCCATTGCATGACGACTTTAAGCAATATTAACCCTGCTGATTATCTCATATTAAAGCATAAAAAAATATTGGATGTTGCGATCTAAGTGCAATATCTGTGTGTAGGAAAAGTTCAAACCCTCTTTGAAAAAAACACATTTTTTATTCACAGAAGTATGTTAGAGTTGAATTCAAAGACATCCTCGTCCAAGCGCGTCGTTGATCTTCTGAAGACATTGTGCGATTGGCTCACAGACTCCTGTTTTTTGTTTTTTTTAAAGACAAATTCTCTTCACCTGCTTGTTTCACCACAGCAGCAATACTGAGAAATGTTGAAAAGTCCAGAGGAATGACGTTCTGAGACAAATATATAACCCCAAGCATATCCTGCAGGGACCTTCCAACCTTACAGCTGCTCAGAGAAACTCAGATTTAATCATCTTTCTGGAGAACGACCTGCTGTTTGCATATTATTCTGGCACTGATTTATGCAGTCTCAAGCTGAACATCTGGAATAGATTTGGAAGGTTGTGCACGCACATAATGGCAACAACCTGAGGCTGATGTCTGAGAGACTTAAGTTTGGATTCTAATGCGCAATAATTGACCCAGCCTTGACCTCTTCTATATGACATCACATGCATGTGTGACGCTATATGGCTTGAAGTGCAATGTGAATTAAACAGTATAAACAATGCGTGTCATTACTCATCCTCATGTCATTCCAAAACACTTATGACAGTCTTTCTATTGCTGAAAACAAAAGAGACTTGTAGAAGAATGTCAAAGCCTGTTCACGATTTCACAGATTCATATCCAAAAATTATACGCACGTAGTTCACCACAGGAGCTTTGTCTCGTTCGGTACCATACTGATATAAAAATAACAAAGAGTCAGAAATATATTCCATTTGTTATCAACAACTTGAAGTGCGTTAAACATTATATTACGTCAAGGTTTGTGAAGGAACTGCAGGGGGATTGTGTGTTTAATGACAAGCTAATTAATTAAATAATTAAAATGTTGAATTAAAACAAATAATGAAAAAATGAAATGTTGTATTAGTTTACCTGCATGCCATGTGACCATAATCGACATCAGAGAACCATGCAAATGTGGTACTTCATTATTAAAATATGTATTCTAAAATCTCAGGGGTACTTCAAATAAAAACATATTAGGCGAAAGAGGATTAGATGACAAAAATGTGGTGAATTTGAATTTAATAGTGTTGGAAAGACAACGCCTTCCAAAGAATCATTGGATAATTAAACGACTGAGAGTGATAACTCAAATAAAAGAATGTGTTCATCTAGGTCGATGCCATGTTAAACACTTCTGACACCTGAAATGTTTTGTGAATCCAGTGGTTGCTGTGTAGCATCTGACTAAGAATGATCTGACTGTGAAGTCCACAGAATGTGGAAAGAATGACTAATAAATTATTGCTATTGTTAATGTAAGCATGTAATCCATAAAAGTAAATGATTATTCTGATTCGAGTATTTTAAAATGTAATATAATCTAATTGCAGGTGCTTATTTTTTTGGAATCTGATTACATAATCCAGGTTACATGTAATCGGTTACTACCCAGCTCTGCAGACATGACACAGGAGTGAATAAATCACTTTATTTTCATTTTTGGATATTTCGTGAAGGCAATTTTCTTACCATGCATCTCCGCACAAGTTGAACGGTGTCCTTCCAAGATTTATCAGCATGTTTGGACTTAAGGTCAGACAGTAAAGTCTTGGTCTTACAGGACCTACGGAGGTGACACACCACCTGTAAACATTTGCATTTTGTTTTTTGGATAATTATTGCATCCAGCTAATGTTTAACTTGAGAGCGGGCATTACCTGTGCACGGCTTCCAGTGTCGCTGTTATTTTACCTGTACAAAAACATCCCGTTATGCTGCCTGATATTGCAATCTGGTATTTCTTGGTAGCATATTATTTTAATTTATCATCATAATTACAATCACACTGGTTTGTAGCACAAATTGTTTAACCGTTTACTGCCCTTTGTTGTTCTAGTTATGCAGAGCGGCTAATGAATCAGAAGTCTGGCACATTCACAGGAAGCAGATTACTTCTGCGTTGCAAAATATGATGGTAGATACCTGCTAAGAATAAAAACAACATATCTGAAGCCAGCCTAAGCTGCTTGTCTGGCCTTTCAGCCCGTTTTGAGGCACTTAGCCAGCTAAACATTTACATTTAGTCATTTAGCAGACGAGGACAATCAGAATCAACAAAAGAGCAATAATAAGTGCTATGACAGTTAGCTTAACGCAGAACAAAAAACAACAACAAAAAATAGATAGATAAAGTAGACCTAGAAGAGAGAGTGCTAGAGTTAGGGAGTCAAATAAAGAAACTAGACCAGTTTAAACCATCTATGACCAGCAGAGCTGGTTTGAGATATTGTTTGTCTTCAGGAATACCAGATGTGGCTTTAACTTTACCAGGTTCATCTCAGACTGGTTAATTACTTTCAGACTGTGCTCAAGAGATTTGTTCCAGCACATATAACTATGAGAGACGTGTATAAACCCGAAGGGCCAAACTAAAGTTGTTTTGACCTCACTGATTGGAGCGTCTTTGAAGCTGCTGCCACCGATCTGGACGAGCTCACAGAGACTGTAACATCTTATATCAGTTTCTGTGAAGACATGTGCATTCCTACCAGGACTCATTTAACCTACAACAATGACAAACCATGGTTCACTGCAAAACTAAGACAGCTCCGTCAGGCCAAAGAAGATGCTCACAGGAAGGGGGATAATGTCTTGTATAAACAGGCCAAATACACAATGGAAAAGGAAATAAGAGTGGCAAAGAGGAATTATTCAGAAAAAAACAAGGATTAAATTATCTTCCACTGACTCCGCATCAGTATGGAAAAGTCTAAAAGAAATCACCAAATACAAGACACCATCCCCCAGCACTGAATCAACAACTGGCCAACGATTTGAATTAGTTTTATTGCAGGTTTGAAAAAAACACCCCACACCCACCCTGAAAACCTCTCCACACAACCATTCACACCTCCAGCAACCCCCTCTCCCCCACACCTGCAATTCAGATCAGCGAAGACGAGGTGCGCCAGGTCTTCCGGAAGCAGAAAAGGAAAAAAAGCACCAGGCCCAGATTGTGTTACACCAGTCTGTCTGAAATCCTGTGCTGACCAGCTGGCCCCATCTTCACACAGATCTTCAACAGATCACTGGGGCTGTGCGAAGTCCCTTCATGCTTCAAAATGCTCCACCATCATCCCCATCCCAAAAAAATCCAAAATTACATTACTTAATGACTACAGGCCTGTGGCTCTAAAGTCTGTGGTCATGAAGTCTTTTGAAAGACTGGTGCTGGCCCACCTGAAGGACATCACTGGACCCTTGCTGGATCCTCTTCAGTTTGCCTACAGAGCAAACAGGTCTGTGGACGATGCAGTAAACATGGGACTGCATTATGTTCTGCAACATCTAGACAGACCAGGGACTTATGTGAGGATCCTGTTCGTGGACTTCAGCTCGGCCTTTAACACCATCATCCAAAACCTCCTCCTGCGCAAAACTATCTCAGCTCTCCGTGCCCACATCCGTCTGTCAGTGGATCAACAGCTTCATGACAGACAGGCAGCAGCTAGTGAGGCTGGGAAAATAAACATCCAGCACCCGTACGATCAGCACTGGAGCTTCTCAGGGTTGTGTTCTCTCTCCACTGCTCTTCTCCCTATACACCAACAATTGCATCTCTAAAGAACCCTCTGTCAAGCTCTTGAAGTTTGCAGACGAAACCACACTTATTGGCCTCATTCAGGACGGAGACAAGTCTGCTTACAGACAGGAGGTCAAGCAGCTGGCTGTCTGGTGCAGTCTCAAAAACCTGGAGCTCAACACGCTCAAAACAATGGAGATGATAGTGGACTTCAGGAGAAAACCCCCTGCACTCCCCCACTCACCATCATGGACAGCACTGTGACTGCAGTGGAGTCATTCAGGTTTCTGGGCACAACCATCTCTCAGAACCTGAAGTGGGACAATCACAATGACTCGACTGTCAAAAAGGCCCATCAGAGGCTGTACTTCCTTCGCCAGCTGAGGAAGTTCAACCTGCCAAAGGAGCTGCTGAAACAGTTCTACTCAACCGTCATCGAGTCTGTTCTGTGCACTTCAATAACTGTCTGGTTCAGCTCCGCTACCAAATCTGACCTCAGAAGACTTCAGAGGTTAGTCCGGACTGCTGAGCGTATCATTGGTACACCCCTCCCTTCTCTCCAAGAACTGTACGTATCCAGAGTGAGCAAAAGGGCTGGCAGAATCAATCTGGACCCCTCACATCCAGCACACTCCCTCTGTGAACTGTTGCCATCCCCCTTTTCTTCTTTCTCTAGTCGACGCTACAGAGCACTGAGCACCAGAACGACCAGACACAGGAACAGTTTCTTCCCTCAGGCCACCCATCTCATGAACACTTAACAATAACTGTGGAACACACACTATTATTCACTCATACACTTATTTATCTAACACACCCACTCAGTCTACATTTCAATTTGCACATAATATACTGTACATACAACTGTCTATTGTTATATACCTGTACATGTAATTGTCGATTTGTATATTTTTATTCATTAGTTACTTGTTCTATTTTTTTTCTATTTTTTATTATCTGGTTTTTGTTCGGTACACTGCATTCTGTACACTGTGGAGCTTCTACATGAAAAACAAATTCCTCGTATGTGTAAACATACCTGGCAGTAAAACTCATTCTGATTCTGATTCTAAAGACTCTAGCACTGAGTGAGTCAGAGGCTACTGATTCAGTTCTCGCAGGGGGATCGCCTGCGCATGCGCAGACAGCCGCCGCGCGCCGCTTCCCTGCATGTGACCCGACACACACCCAGCTCTGCCTGCCGCCACACCGGAGACCACGGAGATCACGGAGACCGGACCGGCTGCAGTCGCGGTGAATACAGAGCACTCTCGGTCCGGATCTGATGGCATTGCTCGGGATGTGGAGTCTGCAGTAACGGAGAGAGCAGGGAAGAGGAGTCCTGTGTCTCTGGATCACCTCCAGCTGAGCGAGCACACACAAAGGTAAGGTCCAGCACTGCTGTCGAGCCATCGCTACGGATATTGTGGTTATAATGTAAAATCCAGACGGGTGCTAATAGATGAAAGCTACTGTGTGGTGTGTGTGGGTGTGTGTGTGTGTGTGTGTGTTGTGGGTGTGTGTGTGTGTGTGTGTGTGTGTGTGTGTGTGTGTTGTGTTTGAGAGAGTGAGTGTGATGATGAGAGAGAACACACAGAGCAGACAGTACAAATGACTCTTACAAAAAGTACTGATAGCATAGTAACAGATGCTAATGCTATGGTATACACAGTGGTATTGAATGATTCCCATAGTATGGCACTCCTAAAGAATAGCACACTGACACACACACTCACACAGGATACACACACACGGATACCACACACTCACAACTGACCACACACACACTGATACACACACACACACACACACACACTGATAAACACACTACACTGATACACACACACACACACACACAAACAACAACACACACACACACACACAAAAAAAAAAACACACACACACACACTCACACACCACACACACACACACTCACACACACAAACACACATACACACACACACTCACTCACACACTGATACACACACACACACACTGATACACACACACACACACACAAACAAAAAAACACACACACACACACACACTCACAACACACACACACACACACACTCACACACACTCACACACACACACTGATACACACACTCACACTATACACACACACACCCACCTGATACACACTCACACACACCACCACACACTCAGCACTGACCACACACACACACTCACACTGAGACACACACACACACTGACACACACACTCACCTGATACAAATACACACACTGATACACACACACTCACACTGATACACACTCACACTGATACACACACACACTGATACTCACACTCACCCACACACTGTGATACACACACACACACACACAACACTGATACACACACACACACTCACACTGATACACACACACACTGATACTCACACTCACACACACACACACACACACACACTGATTATTAATTTCACAGCACAGGTTTATTGATACTAACCACTCACACACACACACACACTGATACACACACACACACACACAAACAAAAACACAAACACACACACACACACACACACACACGATACACACACACACAATGATACACACACAACACTGAACTTCACATAACAACACACACTCACATATACACACACCAACCACACACACTCACACTTAATACACACACACTCTCCACTGATTCACACACACACACACACACACTGATACCCACTCTCACACTGATACAACACACAACACACACTCACACTCATACACACTCACACTCATACACACACACTCACACACTCACACTGATACACACACACTCACCACTGATACACACACACACACACAAACACACACGAACACACACACACACACAAACACACAAAAAAAAAAACACACACACACACACACACACACTGATACACACTCACACACACACACACACACTGATTCACAAACACTTCACATGATCACACACACACACACACACACCACGATGATACACACAGGATCACTAAGGATACACACAAACACACTCACAAGTGATACACACAACACGCACACGATACACAACCACACTCACACTGATACCACACACACTCACACTGATCACACACACTCAACACGTACACACTCACACTCACACTGATACAACACACACACACTCACACTGTACACACACACACACTCCACTGATACACACACCAAGCACACTGATACACCACTCTCACACTCCACACGATACACACCACACTCCACACTCACACTGATACACACACAACACGTGCACACTGATACACCCACACACTCACACACTCACAATGATAAACACACAAAAACACTGATACACACACTCGCACTCACACTGATACACACACAAACACACACACTCAACGTACACACACACAAATTCACCACGGATACACACACACACACACACACACACGGATACACCACACGACACACACACACCAATGGATACACACCACACACTCACACTGATAAACCACAACACCACACACACACATCACACTGATACACACACACACCACACAAACACTCACCACTGATACACACAAACCACGCACACTGATAAACACACACACACCCACCTCACACTGATACAAACACACTCCACACTGATACACCGATTACACACACACACACACACTGATACACACACACACACACACACTGATACACAAACACTCACAGATACACACACACACACACTCACATGATACCCACACACACACCTCACAATGAGACACACTGATACACACACAACCACCAACAAAACACGGATACACACACACACACAAACACTGATACACACACACACACACACACCCAAAAAAAAACCATATATAATATGCTCATATGTACTAATGTACACACAGACTCGTCTAGCTCTGCTTGTTATGAATCATTCAATCCTTGACTCCAGTCAGCTTTAGATCACCGCTAGTGTTATGGATTTGCTTCGGCTGGGAGTCGTCTCTTTCTATTCTTTGTAGAACTGACGCTTCTTGAACTCTAAAATAACACAAGCGCATCTAACTGATGTTACTGGCTGTCATTTGAGGAGTGGTTTGTTTTGCTGTGATGCATGTTGAGGTGTTATTATTTTAGTACTATTTACATACTATTATAGCATATGCTGATATTTTGAATTATTAGCCTTTATTACTTATATTTTCAGTATTTATTTATTTTTAGTTTAAGTTTGAATCATTTTGTTATGTACTTTTGTCATTTTTATTAGTTTTTAAAAATATATTTCTATTTATACATTATTTACATTTCAGTTTTATAAATATTAGTACTTCACCTTATCTTGTTTTGGTTAGTTGCTAAGGCAACTTTTCTAAGTTTTTCACCAAATATTGCTTTATTTCAATGAACAAAATCAATATTCATTAGTTCTAGTGTTAGTTAACAATAACAACACTGACCAGATGTCACAGAAATGCTTGAGCAGATGCACTCACTGTTAATGCCTTAAATCTCTTGACTCTGAAAGCGTTAGGTTCGTCAGGAGAACATAAGCAAGTCATTTAAGTGGAAAAGCAGTGATACTTTGGCTAAGCAAAAGTGGTAGTAGAGTATTACAGAAAGAGATGTGCACCTTCTGTCTTCATCTGGTCCAGGTACACACGAGCAGTGCATGATCTTCTCTGGAACACACTGACCCCTCACTTCAGAGACCTCCAGCATCTCCACAGCCTCCCGACCCGACTCCTCTCGGTCCTGCCCCTTAGCAACCGTTACCATGGCAGCAGCCAAGCCCAAAGGGCAGAACTCGCTGGCTCTCCACAAGGTGATCATGGTTGGGAGCGGCGGTGTGGGAAAGTCTGCTTTAACTTTGCAGTTCATGTACGATGAGGTGAGGATGCCTTCCACACGTGATTAAAATAATTTTACCTCGCAGAAATCATAATAAGTGAGCCTTGAGCACAAACGAAGGTAAGTCGTGGGGGATATTTTGGCTGGGGGCTATTTGTAGCAATAGCAAACAATACATTGTATGGGTCACAATTATACAGTTCTCTTTTATGCCAAAAATCATTAGGATTTAAGTCAAAAATCATGTTCCATGAAGATATTTTGTACATGTCCTACCGTAAGTATATCAAAACTTAATGTTTGATTAGTAAAATGCATTGCTAAGAAATTAATTTGGACAACTTTAAAGATGATTTTCTCAATATTTAGATTTTCTTGCACCCTCAGATTCCAGATTTTCAAATAGTTGCTTTCAGATGATCTACAAATCTTAAAAAACTGGTTTTGTGCTCACAAATGTCATTTGTTCATATGATGGTGTTATGAATCACCTCTCAATGTTGTAGTTTGCCGTTATGGAAAATGATAGCAGGTTTTATACAGTTGATAGCTATATCTTTAAAATATTTGTATAATATTACAATCAGGGTTATTATGGTTAAAACTAAAATTGTTACTTGATTTAATCAAATGTAATAAAAATACAATACAAATATATTGCCTATTCATTCTCAATCTCATGTACTTTAACTTGTACTAAAATAACTTAAATAAATTAATAAAAACAATACATTAAAAAATACTAAAAATGTCAAAAACATACAACACAATTATTTAAACTAACTAAAATTAAAGTGAAACTGAAAACTCAATAACACTAAAATAACACCGATTATAATGTATAAGAAATAAATGGTACATGTTTATTATTTTAATTTGGATTATTTCATATATATTAAATATTTTAGTTGTTACTGGGCCCTATGGAAGTTTGCAGAGTGTTAAAGCTCATAAATGGGTTAAATAAAACCCAATCAGCATATGTATATCAGTATTTGTTTGCATGTAAACACTTCTGTCCCTCAGTTTGTGGAAGACTACGAGCCCACGAAAGCTGACAGCTACAGGAAGAAGGTGGTTCTGGACGGCGAGGAGGTGCAGATAGATATTCTGGACACGGCCGGTCAGGAGGATTACGCAGCTATCCGGGATAACTACTTCCGCAGCGGCGAGGGCTTCCTCTGCGTCTTCTCCATCACAGAATTAGAGTCTTTTGCAGCCACTGCTGATTTCAGGTGATTTACAGCGCTGGGCTTGTTTAGAGGAGCTGCATTGATTTTAGACTTGAACTGTTGCTCTTTAACTGATGATCTTGTTTATGCCCTGATCTTTTGTGTCTGATTGTATTGGGGTTGGGCCACAGTGCTTGATTGTGGTAGTTGTCCAGTGAGTGACTGGTCTGCTAGTTTATTTATTTATTTAGTAATGGCACTTTAGTTATTTAGTTTAATGCAAAAACTTTGTTGTGAAGCATTTTATTTTTTTTTATTTTTATTATTTTTCTGATTGCTTTTAGTTGTATGTGATATGTTCGGTATGGTTTCGGTTACTAAATATAATTATTATTATTTTTTTTTTAATTTAACAATGGTGTACTGAACAAATTGTATTTAAAAAAAAATATATATAATTATATATATATATATAATTTCTTAGGGGAAATAATCTATAAGGTTACGATTAACAACAGACAAACTTAAATTCAATTACTATTTATTTTCAACTATAATAATCAACACTCAAATGAAAAAAAATTGTATGCAAACATGTAAAATGTTTTTAAATTAACCTCTAAATTATACAATTTCTATTTGTTGTTGAAATATAATAATTACAGAGTCATAACTTGTTTCATAAAATATTTATTTAAACATATGCATTAAATAATTAAGACATCACAACAGGTCAAATAAAATATAATGAGTATATAGTCTAATATTTAGCGAAATGCTCTTCTCTAGACTTTATTTATCTGGTGAACTGATGAGGTAAATAAAGTGCTACGTGATATTTTGTTTACAAGCTGTTTTAAAACACTAAGCGATTACGTGAGGGGTGAGATGTTCATTCAAGTTTATTTCACGTTAAAACTAGTAATAAAGAGGAAGGGATGATCGCGCTGCCGTTAGTATACGGCGATCTGTCGTGCCTCATCAGAGAGCACCAAAACGACATTTATTGTCTGAATTTCCTGAAATAATTTAATGATTTGTTTGGCACACATGCGTACCGAACATTTCCTGTACGAATACGTGTACCGTTACTCCCCTACTTAACGACACTCTCTCGCTCAGAGAGCAGATTCTGCGGGTGAAGGAAGACGAGAACGTCCCATTCCTGCTGGTGGGGAATAAGTCGGATCTGGAGGACAGGAGACAGGTGAGCGCAGACGAGGCCAAAGCCAGAGCGGATCAGTGGGGCGTGTGCTACGTGGAGACGTCGGCTAAAACCCGCGCCAACGTAGACAAGGTGAGAACTACAAAACCAGATCTGTAAACCTGAATTGATAGTTTACTAGTGTACAGGGAGGCAGCTACTGTGTAAATGCTACTGAAACTAAATCCTGTTCTCAAAAAAGGGTTTTAAGGATGCAATCTTAACCTACTTTTTTGGACTACAATTGCTATACGTTTAATATGTAATATGTATATATGTAAAATTGCTGAAAATGTCCTCTCCCTTAGCTCATCCATATGAGATAGAGGAGATACCTGGAGAAATGTAGGATTGCATCAGTGTCTCCGCAATGGATGCTCTGCAGTGAATTGGTGCCGTCAGAATGAGAGTCCAAACAGCTGATAAAAACATCACAATAATCCACAAAAAAATCCACACCACTCCAGTCCATCAGGGTAACATGGCAGAAGACAAAAGCTGAAACACAGCCATCAAGAAATACGAGTCTCATCCAGAATAACGCTGTCGCCAGTGAAAAAAGTGTCATCTGATGGGCTCTCACATCATGAATCAGCATCAATGTGTTTAGAGCTTTTTTTAAACGCTCTTGATCTGTGCAGATTTCCTCTGTTCACACAGAACACATGACTCAATGGAGAAGCGTTATATGGATTATGGACTCAATGTATTTTAGTTAAAAAGTCTTAATGCTGGATTAGTTTCAGCTTTTGTCTTCTCCAGATGTTAACTGATGGACTGGAGTGCTGTGGATTATTGTGATGTTTTTATCAGCTGTTTTGACTATCATTCTGACGGCACCCATTCACAGCAGAGAATCCACTGGTGAGCAAGTGATGCAATGTCCTTTCTCCAAACTTGATGAAGACACACATTCATCCTGATCTGGGATGGACTGAGGGTGAGCACATTCTCTTTTTTTGGTAAACTATTTCTTAAAGTGTAATCAAGGCAGCATGAAAACAATATTGGCACTAATGTACACGATTCATCAGTGCACAGTATTTAACTTCCATGCTGGGTGACGTCACAAATCCGTCTTACTCTCGTTCAAGATCCTGTTTCACTTGGAAATTTGATGTTATGGATGTAAATGGTTTGTAAAGAGCGTTTAATGTTGACATTCTTTTTTCATTGATAATACGAGTGATTTAGAATTGAATTAAAGTGATGCATTTTCCAAGATGCTTGTCTTGATTGCAGGTGTTCTTTGACCTCATGAGGGAAATTCGCGCTCGGAAGATGGAGGACAGCAAGGAAAAGAACGGAAAGAAGAAGAGAAAAAGTCTGGCCAAACGAATCCGTGAAAGATGTTGCATTTTATAGTGTCTGCGATCATTTACTCTCCTCCTTTGCATATGTACCTGTACGTTCTATATGTTTGCCAGCTACTCCTCACCTCGATGTTTGCTGGTGTTTGTGTGTCAGATTAGATGAAGGCCCAGCTCCGTCTGATAGATTCCTGCAGTGGAGTGTCAAAGCAGTAATGTTCTGTACTGGTCTGTGTGCACTTGCGTATGAAAACTTGAGAGCTTTTTATTTTATTTATTCATGTCAGATTTGTTTGATGAGTTCTCAGGGCACCTCACTTGCCCCTTCTTTTATAGCGGACACATTTCTACCTGATCCAGTCTCAGATAGACAACACTAAACACAGAAAGGTTTTGTGATTCAATCACTTTGGGGTCAGTAAGATTTCTGAAAGAAGTCTCTTCTGCTCACCAAGGCTGCATTTATTTGATCAAAAATTGTTGTATATACAATTTCAAATCAAATTTCTCGTGAATATGTGTTAAACTGTAATGTTTTTCTGTGATGCGCAGCTGTATTTTCAGCATCATTACTCTAGTCTTCATTGTCACATGATCCTTCAGAAGTCATTTTAATATGTTGATTTGCTGCTCGAGAAACATTTATTATTATCAATGTTGAACACAGTTGTGCTGCGCAATATTTTTTTGTGGAAACTGTGATGCATTTTTATTTTTCAGGATTCACAGATGAACAGAAAGTTCAAAGAACAGCATTTATTTGAAAAAGAAATCTTTTGTAACATTATAAATGCATTTACTGTCACTTTTGATCACCTCTTAATGCGTCCTTCGTGAATAAAAAGTACTGATTCCTAAAAAATATAATCTTACTAAACGAGTAACAATGTTAATATCGGTGTAAAGAAGTCTTCTTTAGCAGGGTCTCTAGCCTTAAAGCTAAATGAGTGTGTGATTTAGTACTTTAATGTATCAATTTACTTCAATTACATAACACTTTATTGACTTGAGGGGTCTTGAAAAACTGAAAACGCACAAGCGGAGCTAATTAGCAGGCTTTCGAGAAAAAAAACGACAAGCTTTAATGGGAAAATGATGCACTATTAAAAACAAAAACGTCAATTTATTTGTTGGTTTGTGGCTAAGCAAGTAGTAATTGTTATGCATAAAAACTGCAGTACACTAGCAAGCGATGAGATTTGTGTTACACCAGTAACCAGTTAGTCTTTTTTAGTTCTTTAATATTCCAAGCAACTTGTCGGAAGCAGTGGGCGAACAGGAAGTTCCTCTGGCTGCAGCGGTTTAGTGTGCTTGACTTGCTGATGCCTTGATGTCCTTTGTGAATGTGACACTCACCTGTACCTTTAGTGTCTGACCGTTTCAGAATCAGAGGCGGCTAGAAGAACAGGGCCGAGGCTCTCGATGGATGTCAGCCGCATGTTTAAGATGTTTGCATCCTTGCTATTGGACGATGACAGCAAAGTAGTTGTGGTGCGGAGTATGGTGACAATCTTATGCTTTTCATATGGGATATGAAAATCCAAAACGTATGGATTTGGACGGCTTGTGCGCTCCTGCCCGACGGTTCCAGTCTTAACCATTTTAATGTATATCGATCCAATTCGTTTTTTTTTTCATCCTGCTTTTCTGCTTTTTTATATATGTATTGTTAATGTGTGAGCTTATTTCAGCCATTTCAAAAAAATAAATTTTTCTAATTTAAATGTGCTTTATTGTTCACAGGAATGTTATTTATATTCAGTACTAACTTTTATTCCCATTATACCTCTGTATTGTATGGAAGCCCATTTCTGCCATAAAAAAAGGTAATTCTGACTTTTTATCTTACAATTTTTTTGTTTTAAATTTGTTTATTTTGTGGTTAAAAAAAATATGAGATGTAAACTCAAAATTCAAAGGAAAGTTTATTTCTCAAAATTCCAGGTTTATATCTTGCAATTCTGAAAAAAAAAATGGCAAGAAATACGTTTTATTTTATGTTATTATCCCGTGGCGGAATCAAGCTTCTGTATATTTGTATTTTAGTAAAAAAGAAAAAGATTATATATGCCAGATAATCTAGTTAATCATAAGCAGTCATTCTTGTGAAATGAAAGTGAAGGCGTACTGTTTTAGCAATTACTTTCAAAGCTCTTCTAGCAACTTGAAGGGGGAACAAAAATTAGTCCATCACTTAAATTGAATTGCAACATTTAAAATAAATCAATAAATGATGGTGGTTTCAGCATGGATAATGATCAGTCCTCTCATTTGTCATAGCACAGTGATGTTCACTAATGGTCAGTAATGATCTACAGCAAAAATGACTCTTCTGAGGAACCAAAATGTGGTTTACTGTGAGCAGATGAGCACAAAACCTCCTGTGACGTCACTGATGGGGTGTCGTGTATTTCGCTGAGGCCGTGGGCTTTATAGCAAACGCAGCTGTGTTCCTGCCTGTTCATGGTGCTATATCTGCTTACAAAGGCTTTGTCCTTTGTGTGAGTGTGAGTGTAATGGTCAGGTGTGAGTGTGTGTGTGCAGTGTGTGTGCAGTGTGTGTGTAGTGTGTGTAGTGTACTGGTCAGGTCTGAGTGTGTGAGTGTGTGTGTGGTGAGTGTGTCGAGATGTGAGAGGTGGAGTGTGAATGCGTACAGGTGTGAGTGTGTGTGTGTGTGGGGTTGTGCAGTGGGTTTGTTGGGAGAGGTTGTGAGGTGTAATGGTCAGTCTGAGTGTAGGTGCGGCAGTGTGAGGGAGTGTGGAGTGAGGGTAATGGTCAGGTGTGAGGCGGTGAGTGTGTGCAGTGTGGGAGTGTAATGGCGGTGTGTGTGTGTGTGTGTGCGTGTGTAGTGTAATGCGTCAGTGTGTGTGGCGTGAGTGGAGAGTGAGGGTAATGGTAGTCAGTGTGTGTCGGGTGCGTGAGTGTGAGGTGTGCAGTGTGTGAGTGTAGGGGTCAGGTGTGAGTGTGTGTGTAGTGTGCAGTGTTGTGAGTTGTAATGGTCAGGTCTGAGTGGTGTGCGTGCATGTGTGTGTGAGTGCAGGGTGAGTGCAATGGTCAGGTGTGTAGTGTGCGTGAGTGAGAGTTGAGTGGATGGTCAGGGTGTGTTGTGTGCGTGCAGTCGTGGCGTGGGTGTGAGTGTAAGGGGCAGGTGTGTGTGTGTGGGTGTGAGTGAGAGTGTGTGTGTGTGTGTGCAGTGTGTGAGGTTTAATGGTCGGTGTGAGGTGGGGGTGTGGTGAGTGTGGTGCGCGTTGTAGTGTTGTAGTGTGTGAGTGTAATGGTAGGGAGAGGTGGTTATGTGTGTGTGTGTTTGCGTGCAGTGAGTGTGAGTGTAAATGGTCAGTGGGAGTGTGTGTGTGCGCGTTGCAGTGTTGAAGTGAGAGTGGTGAGTGTAATGGTCAGATAGAGTGTAGCGTGCATGTGAGTGTGAGTGAGTGTGTGAGTGTGAGTGTAATGGTCAGATGAGAGTGTGTGCGTGCAGTGTGAGAGTGTGAGTGTAATGGTCAGGTGTGAGTGTGTGTGTGTGCAGTGTGTGAGTGTTATGGTCAGGTCTGAGTGTGTGAGTGAGTGTGTGTGAGTGTGAGTGCAATGGTCAGGTGTGTGTGTGCGTGAGTGAGAGTGAGTGTAATGGTCAGGTGTGTGTGTGCGCGTGCAGTGTGAGTGTAATGGTCAGGTGTGTGTTGTGCAGCGTGCAGTGGAGTGTAATGGTACAGGCTGTGTGTGTGTGGGTGGTGTGTGAGTGTGTGCGCGGGTCTGTGTGTAAGTGTTGTGAGTGAATGGTCAGGTGAGAGTGCGGTGCAGTGTGTGTGTGTGTGCGTGCGTGCAGTGAGTGTGAGTGTAATGGTCAGGTGTGAGTGTGTGTGTTTGTGTGTGTGGGTGCGTGTGTGTGCAGTGAGTGTGAGGTAATGGTCAGGTGTGATGTGTGTGTTGTGTGCGCTGTGCTGCAGTGGAGAGTGTGAGTGATGGTCAGATGAGAGTGTGTGCGGTGTTTGCAGTGAGGTGTGTGAGTGTGAGTGTTTGTGCGGCGTGCAGTTGTGTTGAGAGTTGTGAGTGTAATGGTCAGGTGTGAGAGTGTGTGTGCGTGCAGTGTGTGTGTGTGCGTGCAGTGAGTGTGAGTGTGTGTGTGAGTGTGAGAGTGTGAGTGTAATGGTCAGGTGTGTGTGTGTGCGTGCAGTGTGTGGTGTGTGTGTGTGCAGTGTGTGAGTGTAATGGTCAGGTGTGAGAGTGTGTGTGCACGCGTGCAGTGTGTGTGAGTGTGAGTGTAATGGTCAGGTGTGAGTGTGTGTGTGAGTGAGAGGTTGTGTGGGGGCGTCGTTGATCTCTAGCGTGTGCAGTGTGTGTGTGAGAGTGTGTGCGCGTGTAGTGTGTGAGTGTAATGGTCAGGTGTGAGAGTGTGTGTGCGTGCAGTGTGTGTGTGCGTGCAGTGAATGTGAGTGTGTGTGCGTGCGTGCAGTGAGTGTGAGTGTAATGGTCAGGTGTGAGAGTGTGTGTGTGCGCGTGCAGTGTGTGTGAGTGTGAGTGTAATGGTCAGATGAGAGTGTGTGCGTGCAGTGAGTGTGAGAGTGTGAGTGTAATGGTCAGATGAGAGTGTATGCGTGCAGTGAGTGTGAGTGAGTGTGTGAGTGTGAGGGTGTGTGTGAGAGTGTGTGAGTGAGTGTGTGAGTGTGAGTGTAATGGTCAGATGAGAGTGTGTGCGTGCAGTGTGAGAGTGTGAGTGTAATGGTCAGATGAGAGTGTGTGCGTGCAGTGTGAGGTGAGTGTGAGTGTTTGTGCGCGTGCAGTGTGTGTGAGAGTGTGAGTGTAATGGTCAGATGAGAGTGTATGCGTGCAGTGAGTGTGTTGGGTGCGTGCAAGTGAGTGTGCAGGAGTGTGAGAGTGTGTGTGAGGGGGAGAGTGTGAGTGTAATGGTCAGGTGTGTGTGTGTGTGAGAGTGTGAGTGTAATGGTCAGGTGTGAGAGTGTGTGTGCACGCGTGCAGTGTGTGTGAGTGTGAGTGTAATGGTCAGGTGTGAGTGTGTGTGTGTGTGTGCGTGCGTGTGTCCAGAATTTACTTGCATTTTAAAGGGAAGGTTGTTCTGTTAAAAAATACACAATTATGATTACAAAATAAAATATACAGAATATATAGCTCAGTTGTCTGTAGTATTTCAAGGTTTGTTTTGTATTTGAACCTAAATTGTAAAGTAATGAACTGCATTTAAGTTCGATGTTCCTACATTTCTGACTCTAAAGGTAATATTTGGAAGCAACAGAAATGAAATTGTCTAAATTAAATGAGTTGAATAAATTAAAAAGACAACATTATTTGTGCTTTGATAACAGTTTGTGGTCCAGTTTGCTTTTGTTTTATTGTTAGTAAAACCCTTATTAAAACATGAAATGGCAATCACAGTATAATTGGCTGTGAGAAAGAAATAGTCTAAATTGAATTATTTAAAGGGCACCTATTATGCCCCTTCTTACAATATGTAATATAAGTCTCAGGTGTCCCCAGAATGTGTCTGTGAAGTTTCAGCTCAAAATACCCCACAGATCATTTATTATATCATTTTGAAAATGCCTGTTTTGAGTGGAAGCAGAAACAGGCTGTTTTTGTGTGTGTCTCTTTAAATGCAAATGAGCTGCTGCTCTGTATTAGATCAGTGTATTAAGTGACAGCAGCATAAATATACGAGTACCTATTTTTTTTTTTTTTTTTTTTTTTAATGACCAGCTGTTTGGGTCTACGCTGTTAATATGACCCAAACAATCAAATAAAAGCAGAAAATCACTCACTGCTCTAGACTGAACAAGTTCTATAGCTCTAATAAGAAGACATTGTTTACTTGAACGCTGCTTTTAAATGCTCTGAGTCTGGCGTGAAGATAAACACGTGTGCGGCTCACTCAGGGCGGGGTCACGGCTAACACGGCTGTGTCAATCAACCATCGTGGGCGGGGCTTGTGAAGTGTGACGTCACACTTTATGGATTCGTGATTCGAGACGCACTGCTCATGATTTATAGAGATTAAAAAAGGAGCAGGTGAATTTTTATCGTTATAGGGTGGTTGTGTACACACTGCCTACACACATTTACGTTCAAACAACATGTTAAAGTGAATTTTGCATTATAGGTGCCCTTTAAATAAATAATAAGTGCTATTACAATAATTTTAGATCCCGCAGAACTGAGGTCAGGTTATTTTGGTTTAGTAACAACCCTTATGAAATATGAAATGGTTACCATAGTTAATGGAAATATCATGGTTACTACAGTTAGTTTCACCTCTGCAAATATGCAGTAATGAAGCATTAGTCATTATTGTCAAAAAAAATCAAATGTAATTTGTCTAAATTAAAGAATTGAAATATGACAAACATACAGTGCACAAGAAAAATCACCGCCACTTGAAACCAAAATGCTAACACTTTCATTTCTCAACTGTTGCATGGACAGAAAAAAGCCTCACGTGGTGAAAAGGAGACACGTGGTGGCGCCCTCTGCTGCCAGCGGCATGTGTTTGCAAGGTTTAATAAGAGCCACTGCTAGAGCAAATCCTCTCCGATTGAAGGCCTCGGAGAGCAAAGGCCTACAGTGCGCTCGATTCGCTACTTTTGTTTTTGTGCTTTGAATGACTACAGCTTAATTCAGTCCCATAACCAGCTGATTTATTTCGTATTTTTATTGAGATGCTGTTTAGATACACAATGCCACGTAACTCAGACTCTCTGGACTAAACGGAATTGATGTTTTTCTGCGTCGTGTCGAATCTGCCGACCTGAACTCCGCGCTGACCAACATGCGCGCTACTTCCTCGTTACTGCTAGCGAGTCGCTGTGAGGGGCGACAAGAAGTTAGAGCCCCGTGTAAGTATGTGTGGATTTAGCTAACGTTTTCGATGGGGTGTTCCCTTTGGAAACCGCAGGCGCAGAAAACGAGCCGTTTGTAACTCGTCGCCGGGAGGACAGCGCTATCCGAGGCATGGAGGCGGATTTAAAGGCGGCTGTGAGGCGGATCTGCTAAACTAGCACAGCTTGCTAACACGATCTCTTCATCATACGCGCGGAACTGGATTACAACTCGAGGCTTTTAGTGACTTCTCCGAGGCTTTTTAGGGGTTTATCCGATTGATGTGCGTGGGATTCGGTGTGATCCGGAAGGGAACGGTCGCTGTGTGGACACCGACGCTAGCGCTAGCTGTGCTATAATAGCGCTTAAAGTGGGTTTCAGATGTTTTGCTTTGTGTAACAGCGGGGACCGAAGCGCGAGCGATACCAGTGGGATCTTAAATGCCGAACCCAGAGATCGTCCCCCGCGAGGGCCGGGGGAGAAGCCCGCCGCAGAGGAGCCCGAGGGAGGCGACGCGGAGCAAGAGCCGCCGCGAGCGGCACCGGGACAAGCGCCGGTCCTCGTCCTCCTGCTCCCGGAGAAAGAAGCAGAAGCACGGCTGGGAGCCGCAGCAGCAGGAGGTGCTTTACGACGGCGATGTTCGGACTCTAGTGGAGTACGACGACGTGAGCTCGCAGTCCGAGCGCTTCTCCGGTAGCCCGTCGCCCAGAACCGTGAGCGAGGCCGAGCTCCAGGACTTCACGCCGGGCAGAAGCGAGCACGACTCCTCCTCTCGGAGGAGAGACGACAAGCAGATGAAGAGGAACCGGTGCAACCGGGAACGGGACGCGGCGTTAAAGTCCCGCAGCAACGGCAAGAAGCCTTCCTCCGCGGCCCAAGCCGACAGAAAAGAGTCGAAACGACTTAAAAGCAAGTCCAAATCGGAGAAGGACCCTCCTTCCGCGTACAGGGACCCTCCGCAGGCTTACCGTGAGGACTACTGGCGGAGCAGCCCGAGCGTCAAAGCGGCGGATAACGTTAACGCTAGTCCCTTCGCGACGGCGTATTCCTGCGGACACCAGTCTCCTAACACCAACTACCCGTTTATTTCCAGGAGGAGCCCCCCGAAGCGGCTGTCTCCGAGCTCCACCTGCTACGCTCGGGATGCAGAGCTGTACGGTGCCTGTAACGTGTCGAAGTCTCCGAGCTCGTACTCCGGCAAGAGGAGGCGCTCCCCGAGCAGCCCGCGCTGGCGCCGGTCCCCGAGCTACGGCCGACACAGTCCCTGCGAGCAGAGCGAGGTCCCCCGCTCCAGGAGCCCCTACAGGAAGACCCCGAGCCCCAGTCCGGACGCCAGGTGAGAAAGCGTCGCGCTCCGAGTGCGGTCTTGTAGTGATATCGGCCGATATTTGCCATTTTTAGCTATCGGTTTTTCTGTTTGGCGGATGTGTTCTAACTTTTATGTTGACTTGTGTGCTGTGTGTAACATGAGTGTTACCTTGGCTTTGTTTGAGGGGGAAAAAAAGGAAAAGATTCGCAATGTACACAAGCTTCCCAGAATACTGAGTGCCCTGTTAGTTAGCGTTTGCTTCCTTTTTATGTTTTTATTAAATATGTATTTATTTGTTTAGAATACTGTCATCTAACGTATAAATGTTTATTTTACACACTTATTTTTAATCCATTTTCAAATGTATTAAATATTAATTAAAATGCATATCATTATATCGGCCGCCCTGCTTTGCAAGATATCGGCATCGGCTGGGAAAAGCAATATCGGTCGACCTCTGGTCGTGTGTACCGAGAGCGTCTGAGTACGTGTTATGCGTGGGTTAGTAACTAGGATGCACTGATATTACATTTTTGGTATGTGGTATTTTCACGTGCTTTCACAAATGCATACCATGGTAATCATATTTTCTGTCACTAATCCAATAATTAATTTAAAAATGAAGCTACTTACACTGTTAAACAAAGATCCATTATTATTACAATAGTAGGTTAACAAACTGTTGTACAAATGGTATTTTGGTAGAAACTATACATACCGTGCTTTTCTTAATTGGCTGAAACTATAAGAAGGATCTTATAACGGCTTGTGATTGTTGCTTTTCTTCGTCAGATGCAAATGCATTTCCAGAAGTATATTAAACTGTATATCGTTTTTGTATAATTTGCACATGGTTTTTCTCAATTTGAAACAAACATGTGTAACTCCAGTCTCACGGTCTGTACAGAATGTACTGTCACGATTCTTTCGTATTAAAATAAATGCATGCTCATTCGGCTTTAAGGTAACATCTGAAAGGAGAACTTGGCAATCAGTAGACGTGTCAGATTGTTTTCTGACTGTTGTGGACTTTATGAAGACCATGCAACCTTTATTTGTTTCTACTATTTTAGTTATAGTCAACACAGAAGTGTATTGGTTTGGCCTCATACTCTTTCCACCCACTGTTGACTCTTTCCACGCTCTGTGAAGAACGAGGCACACACGTGTCGCACGCTGGCTGAGCTCATGTGAATCGCAGGCTTTATATCGGGAGGGTGAGCTGATTCGAGTCGAGCGGCGCGGGGCTTAAGCAGCACACTGGACATCGAAGCCTTAGACTTTGCGACATTAGCATCTGCTTTCTACCTTATGAGTTTAAAACTAAGTCACGAGTGAGCTGTATAAAGGGTGCAGTCAGTCAGGCATAAAGCTCGTTGTAATTCTAAACATAAGTGTAATCTCAGTTTGAGAAGCAAATGACGTGCATGTTCATTGGCTGAGTTACTGCCGCTTTGCTGGCAGATGATTGCACAAGCAAACAGCACAGACCGTGACCATAAACTGTGGATTATTTCCTGTTCACGTTTGTTAACTCATTGATTGAGGACTCTCAGATCACTTAAATGCATCTTGTATTGTAACAAGGTACAAGCCTCTGGTAAGTGGTTTCAGAAGTACAGGAAACCCACGTTTATCTTATCGGTGTTCGGATATTGTCTTGGATTAAAGAAACCATCAGTTAAATGTCTAATGTTTTCCATCTTGAGCGACGATGGGTGTAGCACGGCGATATAGTATGCACAGTGTTTGCCACTTGTTTTTTATTCTTCACTGAATGAATACTGTATTTTCAGCATCATTCCTCCAGTCTTCAGTGTCACATGATCTTCAGAAATCAGTATAATATGCTGATCTGCTGCTCGAGAAACATTTCTGATTATTATCAATGTTGAACACAGTCATGCTGCACAATATTTTCATTGAAACTGTTATTCTTTAATTAATATAAAGTTCAAATAAATGGTGATCTTTGGAAATGGAAATTAAAACATTAGACATTTAATTTGTCACTTTAAATCAATTTAATGCATCCTTGCTTAACAGTTTTACTTAAGAAAAATAAATAAATAAATAAATCTGACTGATTTCAGGCGTATAAATGGTAGGTAGTACATGGCTTTCTGCTGCAAAACACAAAATTAGATTTTTAAAATGTGATGCGATGTGGGAAAACCCGCCAGATGTCGCGCTGGGACGTTTTCAGGAAATTCGAAAAATAGGTCGAGTGTAAATAATGTTTGTGTCAATTAGGTTTTCATTAAATTATTATTCTATAACATCTTGTCTATCATCTCTGAAAATATATTGGCAAAATGCACTTGTTTAGTGCAGAAAAATAGCTATTTATAGCAGAAAAGACTGTCTTTCTCTTATGTTAAGAACGCGCTGCGGAGGTTTGAGGTGCTTTCTCTTAACACCACAGAAACAGCTACGCCAGTGGTTCCCCTAGGTTTACGGCTTGGGGGCGGGGTTTCTGTTGTTTTGTTTTTTTCCTGGACTCCTTTTTAATGGTTAAATAAAATTGTATTAATCAAAAAGCATGTCTAATTAGTTAAAATCATGAAACTTAAACAATTTAACATCAATTCATTAAAAGTTTAACAAAAATTACATGTTTAGGGCCCTATGAAATGTTTTATTGTTACCAAATTCTGTTTTAGCATGTCTACTTATTTGAAAGCATAAAAACAAGTTTCATTTATTCTTACAGTAGCCTTATGATTTTTTCCCCCTCAGAAATTCTGTGTTCTGTATTTAAATTTTTTAAGGCATAAAACGTTCATTTAATCTATCTTTTAAGTAATAAATTAAACAAATTACATTTTGGGGAAAATAAAGGTCATTTAATATTACAATTAAAACAAAGATGTACCCATTAAGCACAGCCAGACTTCTTGAATTTAATGATGTACTTCTTAATTGAAAAGCTTTTGTCATTTAAAATAAAATTAAATATTTTTTGTGTGAGAGATTAAGGTTTTATTTTACTGAAACAAATATCTTGTGCACTAAATAAATGTCTCAATGTAGATTTTGGTGAACTTAATAGGTACGTTTACCGATTACGAAAGATCCTACTTTTAAAATCGTATCTATCTGTTTTGGGAAACCATGTGCTAATTAAGTTAGGACCACAGTTAAGGCAAAAGCTCATTACAGAACAGCGTATCACTAAGTAGGTTATTCTTATCTTAATACAAGCTAGGAAGGGGCTATACAGAACCTCCTAACTTGACAAAAAATCCTAAAAACTGTCTTAACTTTTGGACAACCCCACAGCTGTCCTAACTGGTATTACGGTAAATGTAATAATGGTATTGCATTTATTAATAATTGAAAGTGGAGATGTTTAATGGTAGAAAGACTCTTGGAGGACCCTGAAGATGTGTTACATTTTGATGACAAAACATTTATAATTAATTACAGACTGCCGTGCAACATGATATTACAGTTAGCACAGGAACTGCAACCAGCATTACAGAGACCAACAAAGCGTCACGTGCAGTAAGGTTATAGTTCAATTCAAGACTGAGCCTACGTTTTTTTTTTTTTTTTTTGCAAAGTGAGTAGCTGCTGGTATTTGCTTACCTCATCAGCATCTCGCGCAGTGTTGGTTGCTTGGTAACAGACCTGAGAGTGGATTGTCCAGCTTGATAATGCAATTTCCGATTAACATGCGAGCTAGCGAAAGATCGATTTTGTGAAGATAGGTAAGAATCCCAATCAAGTTTAAGGTTTTCTGGAATAGAATTTCTGAAAAATCCTAATTGACATATCACATCTAAGTTAAGACTAAAGATACGCAATTTCGTAATACGCCCCCAGAGCGCTTCGCGAGCAGTTTACCGTTTCATTTGAGAAAACTAGCATCATCATCATACTGTAAACACACAGAAACTTCATGGCAACCTGCCAAAATAAAAGTACGGTTTAACATGTAACAGAAATATATTACTCTTGTATTACTTTTGTAAAGTATAATGTACATCTTTAAATATTAAATTCTGTCAAATTTAAATAAAACAATTAGATGATAAAAATAAATATTACAACTAGATTAATCACTTAATGGTAGAAAAAAATAATGAGTACTGGCACCGAAATTCAGATACCGGTACCGTACCGGTTAAAATGTGAACGCTACCCAACCCGAATGGCGCTTTTCCACTTGCGTGGTAAAAACTCGGGATCGGCACGGTTCGGCTCGGCACGGTTTGCGTTTCCATGCACAGTCAGTACGTTTAGCGTGGGGGGTTATTCAAAGTTGTTATAGTTGCACCTCCTCTACTACCACGACTCATAAAAAAACTCTTTCATTCTGCGTCCCCATTAAGCTCTCGCTGTGATAGTCCTCCTACTCACCGCGAGGGAAGTCTGTTCTTCCGCAACAGACGACAACAACTTTTTGGTTGTTAAAAAAAAGGTGCGCTCGCTCAAAACAGTTGCGTTCGATCCTTCGCTGGCTGTGCCGAGTTAAATCTAGCGGTTCTGTTGTGTTTGTGTCGCAAGTTCAGTGACGCAGGTAGTGACGATTCTCTCCGGCCAATCCGTGATCAGCAGAGTTTACACGTCACGTTTTGGTAACGGTACGGTTCACTTGGAACCCCAACCGAAGTGGTACTAAAAAAAGTACCAGGTACTGTACCCAGTGGAAAACCCCCCAAAAGTGAACCGTACTGAGCCGTACCGTGCCGTACCATGCAGTGGAAAAGCGCCATAATTGTCAGTGTGTGGGGAACAGACCAAAGTCTGAAGGGGTTTGCACAATGGCTTCAGTTTGCAACAACAAAGCATCCAGATATCAGTGATTCTCAATGAGATTTCTCAATATCCGGCGATAGCTTTATAGAAATGAGCAATGACAGTGCAGTCAGTGATCTGTTGCTTGATATACTTAATCACTTAAAACATTATTGTAGAAAAAAGTTCCCTCCACTTAGCTCTCAAATTTCATGGTTAATGGTTAAGGCACAACAACTAGGGATGTCTAATGTGATGCAGCACATCTTGAAGTTTGAATCTGAGCATATGTGAGTGTGATGCATAAATGTACACTGCATTTATGTTGTTTGCCAAAAAATGCTTAAGTCAGGAGGATTCTGATTGGCTGTCAATTAGAGCTGCATGATTAATTGTTAAAAGTCTGTGATCTTGATTCAAACACCCACGTGATCTTATTCCTAAATGATGATTTGACATGTATTAAACCTTTGACGAGTACAATCTCATCTAACATTTAAACTATAACAAAAGTACGTTTACAGTTTAGATAAAAACACTAATGTCTACAGTAGCAAACAAAATAAGAGTAAATAAATCACTTTTTAAAAGTAACTTGAGGCTTCAAATAAAGATTGAATTGATTACGTTTATGCCAGCAGGTGGCAACAAGTGACTGTTAAAAAAATGGGTAGGCCATTGTCATTGAATCATTCTTTCAAGAGATTTGTTCAAAACACTGATTCATCCAGTAATGAAACAGGTGAAGTCTTTGAGTGAGTCATTAAATCATCCACTCAAGAGATTCATTCAAAAAAGTTGATCTATCCAGTAATAGGGCCCTAAATACATAAACATTTACAGAACTACCCTGAGTGTCACTTCATGATAGGGCTGCACGATTAATCGAATGTGATTGTCATGCGTATCTTGTCAGTAAAAGCCGGTTCTGTGATTAGTAGTAAATCTCCATCACCTGCTTCAGGATGGAGCAGCATTACTACCAGAGCTGCGGTCAGGATCAAGCCTACGCAAAATCACGTTCATAATCGCAGATGATTTAATCGCGTGATGTGGGAAATGTTTGACGATTTATGAAAAGCTGTTGTGTGATTGTCATTGAAAACTAAGGCTCGGGTAGTAAATGCTGCTCCGTCTGAAAGCACATGAAAATGCCACATTTAATAACATGTTTTTACTCCAAGCTCACTTCATAACATCAGTCGAGTGTTTTAAATAAATCCTTCTGTGAGATGGTGGCTTTTTACACAGAATGTATTCTAAGCAGTGATAAAGGCTATGTCGAGTGTTTATTAGTAACGTTGAATAATGAAAGCAGTTGAATCTTCTGTTTATTCAGCTACCGCTATAGGGATTTCATGGGTTTCTTCTGCGAGGCGTATTTGGCGTTTCAGTGTGAGAGCGCCCTCTGGCCTTCGGATGGAGATTTACTGCTGATCACAGAACCGTGCTTCACTGAAAGATACGCATGACTATCGCAGCTTCTACCTAATCGCGATTTAATTTAAATTAATCGTGCAGTCCTACTTCATGAGCATTGCCAATTAATTTGAGCAAAACGTCATATCATATACACAGAAACTTAAAGGAATTCACAGCAACCATTAAAAGTTTGGTTTAACTTGAGGGCATTGCGGCAGAAATATATTATTGTTCAGTAGAATGTAAGTAATACTACTACCATTACTACTAGGCCTACTACTACTACTACTATTGAAATCATTAAAACTTTATTATTTAAGGAGTCATTTTTGCTGCTTTATTGGCTTTGAACGATTACATAAACACACTTATATGCGTCAGAATCCCCATCTTTGCAAGTATCCTCATAAACACACTGATTTAGGTCTTAAGAGAGAGTGAACAGCTGAAAAAGAAAACTCATATGTAACAGTATATTGGATCCGTGCATTAGGTCTTAAAGTGACAGCATCCTAATATTCGTCCGTCTGCCATCATATTAATCAAAACAAACAGTGAAGGAGAAAATATGCATATGCTCTGGCTAATACTTTTTGAACTTTATAATCGGGATAGATTTGGTCATATCGCCCCCCCGCAAAGGAGATATAGGTTATATAAAACTAGAAACTGTAATGTGTAAGCATGCAAAAAAAAAAAAACATCTCATGCAATAAAAAAAAGTTGAAAAGTATTGTTATTTATTTTTATATTATTTTAGAGGGCTCGGTTGTTAATGCCACTAGAGAAAATCAATGAAAAAAAAAAAAAACCCCTGAGAAAATAAAACCGAATATTGATTGGGCACTATACACCAAATATGGGACTTGGACCACAAATGTTTGAAACGAGATTTATACATACACTATTTGGTCGAGATACAACTATTTGAATATGTGGAATCTGAGGGTGCAAAAAAATTCTAAATACTGAGAAAATCACCTTTAAAATTGTCCAAAATGAAGTTCTTAGCAATGCATATACTAATCAAAATAATAAAAATTATATATTTTTCTATGATCATGATGATGATTTTTGGCATAAAAGAAAAATGGCTAATTTTGACCCATACAATGTATTTTGTAGCTATTGCTACAAATATACCCCGCGACTTACCGATGCTTTTGTGCTGCAGGGTCAAAAAATGCACTATGAACTATTTAAATAAAAGGTATGGAAAGTATGGCGTTTTAAATGGAAAATGTAGTGGAACAATGTCATGCATTAATTCTGCGTCGCTCTCAGGAGGAGGGAAAGTTCTCGCAGCAGAGCCGTACCAGTCCTCGCTCATTCTCGCTCGCGCAGCCCGTCACCGGCAATCACGGTACCGCAAGCCGCCCTCCAGTCTGTCCCCCAGCTCACGGACCTGAGAGCAGTGGCCGCCGAGAAGCTCAGCAAGCAGGAAGAACGCAAAGGCCGCGAAAGCCGCCCGAGGGGGGTTTTCAAAAACTCAGCACGCCTCAACCCCGACAAAGGGTCCTCAGTTGTCCTCCAGCGTCCTCAGCCAAGCCCCGTCAAACCACACCACCAAGAAGACAAGCCCCCGTCACCGAGCCGGTGTCTGAGAAAGGCCCAAGAACCCAGTGTACAGTCAGGCCGCAGTTCCAGTGGGTGGCATCGACCCTGCAAGAGGAGATCAGACGCCTCGCAGGCCAGCAGAGAAGCCAAGGTGAAGGATGACAAAAAGAAAGGCGGACAGTCCATGCAGGTCAAAGACAAGGACCAGAGGAGAAAGCCAGCGGCTCCGCCGTGCCTCTCTTCACTGTGGAGACAACAACCTGGACATCTGGATGGAAAGAGACAAGGTGTGTTTCATCTGAATATTTAACTCATTGCTTTCGAGTTCACCAGGGCTTCTGCAGGTTTTATGAAAGTCAATTTAAGACTTTTTAAAGACCTATTTAAGACAAGGTGAAGACAATTCAAGGCCCAAATTGAGGGGATGTATAGAAATGTGAATGTATAGAGAGCTGAAAATGAGTTGTATTAGCAACAGTTTGAAAATACAGCTTCTAACAACTTTCCTTTAATTCATTTTACAAAGAAGAAGCATAACTAAAACATGGAAATAGCTTTTACTATATTTTCCGATCAGACTGCAAGAAATTGCTGTCCATTCTCTGTATTTTTGTCTTGTTTTCCTGTGCAAATGTCTAAAGATTCTTAAATCAAGATATATTGAGAAGCAAAATTATGTTAGAAGTTTTGTTTCAGATCAAAATGTAGCGAGTTTATTATTAAAACAAAAACAAATATCTGCCAGCGGGCTCTGAAAATCAACGTTTCATTTTCATAGCTCATTGACAGATATTTGTTCTTTTCTCAGAAAACAAGACACCAGCTATCTTCATTTTACTTCATGTATCTTGTGTTAAGGATGTTCAGATATTTGTTCTGGAAAACAAGACAAAAATACTGTGGAGGATGTTCCCTTTTTGCAGTGCATGTGGCATATAATGCCATGACCTTCTGCTCTGATTGATGACCTTTTTAAGGTCTTAATTTGTGGAAGGGTGAATTGAGACTTAAAGACCTGCAGAAACCTTGGATCCACACTTTGTTGGATTGTGCATTCTTTTTAATAGTTCCACTGATGGCTTCTTTTTTCAATGCTAGTATCTTGAAGGAGTCTTCAGCAATCACAGGGAAGAAGAAACCCGAAAGGAAAGCCCGTCACCTCCTCGCAGACCTTCCTCTCCCTCCAGAGCTCCCTGGTTCGCCCCACAGCCCGCCTGATGACAAAAAGACGCCCACCCCGCGGAAGAGACCAAAGTATGTAGTCAAACAATCCCTCCTGCAACATCTACTCAGGTTAGCAACATTAAACATCATCTGTGGTTGCACTGCAGAATATGTGGTCCACGCTTTGGAGAAATCAAGGAGACGGAGATAGACTGGGGAAAGCGGTGCGTTGACAAGTTTGAGATAATTGGGATCACTGGAGAAGGTACTTATGGACAGGTGTACAAAGCCAAGGACAAAGACACTGGTAAGATGTTCTCAAACATCTATATACAGCGGAGGCCAAAATGATTAGAACACTAGTTATTTCTATCTTTTGCTGTAGTGTGTCAGTAGGACATATTGGTTTAAATTTCCAAACATTAATTTTGCCATTAATTGTAATAATCCAGTGAGATTTTTGTCTGACAACAGCTAGTGCGCCACATAGAGATCTGATCTGATCATCATCCAGACACACTACAGCAAAAGATAGAAATAACTGACTTAAAATCATTTTTAGCTGGTGCAAATACTAGTGTTCTAATCATTTTGGCCACCGCTGTATACCGTGACAATATAACTGTAGTCTGTGCTTAAGTACCTTAATTTGAATGCTAATGCATTCTGAAGCCATTAATCACTTAATGTAGCTAATCTATCTTTCTGGTTTTGCTTATTCAGCGGAGTTGGTGGCCCTAAAGAAGGTCCGTTTGGACAACGAAAAGGAGGGCTTCCCCATCACAGCCATCAGGGAGATCAAGATCTTGCGGCAGCTCAACCACAAGAGCATCATCAACATGAAGGAGATCGTCACTGACAAAGAGGACGCTTTGGACTTCAAGAACGACAAGGGTATCACATGGAAATAACCCTCCCTTTGGCTCGGAGTTTCTCCTCGCTGTGTCGGTGTGATAATTGTGTTTTCATCTCACAGGGGCGTTTTACCTGGTGTTTGAGTACATGGACCACGATCTGATGGGCCTGCTGGAGTCGGGCCTTGTGCACTTCAACGAGAGCCACATCAAGTCTTTCATGAGGCAGCTGCTGGAAGGACTGGACTACTGCCACAAGAAGAACTTCCTACACAGGGACATCAAGTGCTCCAACATCCTGCTCAATAACAAGTCAGTGCACACGAGAGTCACAGTGTTTCATATTGGGTTTGTTTTCAGCGTCTGGGATCATTTCGCAAGAACTTCGGCTTAAATGTGAGAGAAATGAACCCGGACCCCTTTAAAACGAACCAAACTTTCCATGCAAAGAAAACTATGGCACAGGAGTAGCTAAAGTGCTTATTCTAATTGTATGAAGTTAAAGGGTTAGTTCACCCAAAAATTTTAATTCTCATTATTAATTACTCACCCTCATGTCGTTCTAAACCCGTAAGACCTTCGTTCATCTTCGTGAACGAACTAATTTTTCGGTGAACTAACCCTTTAACAGAATAAGTGATTATATGGCTGTACGATTTGGCCAAAAGTTATAGCATGACATATTTCTTAATGTTGGTCTATACGATATAATTCTGATATTGATATGAACACTATTAAAAAGCCATAAAAGAACACCCACAATGGATGTCTGTTCCTACAAACTTATGAAAAATGAATTTACCAAGTCTATGAAACCAAGTCTAAAAACTGTTTTAGAAGTAAAAACAGTACAAATAAATAAATGTTCACCTTTTGTTTTTATATAGCCTTCATACAATGAAGAAATGTAAAAGCATTGTCAAATAAACAAAAGAATCTCAGGCTGATGATACACGGGGCAACTTTTTTATTTAAACACAAAAAAAGTGAGTGAGCAACAACAACACTGAAGACAAGAAACACTGGTAATGTATATTAAAATATCGGAAATGTTTAAAAATCATATCACCGCTATTGAAAAAAAATGATGTTGCGATATATATTGATATTGAATTACTGTCCAGCCCTAGGGATGTATTTACTTTTGTATTAAGTATTACTTTTGTATTCTTTAAAGGGTAAATTAAATATCAAACATTGAGTAGTTGTTCTTTGCATTCCACTGCACTGCTTTTCCATTGGTTTCTCTGTAAACATGCACTCGATGGACGTGTTTAAAGTTGTACTCTCGTCTTTTGCAAAGTCACACACACAAAGCGGCGCTCAACTCTGGTCTCATAACCTTGCGTTTTCGTGTTTTTCAACACAAAATGGAATTGTAGTGCTCCTTACGACTATTACACACAGAAGTCACTGTCAAACCAAGCGACTTCCCGTTGGTCAAAGCAATAATCACATGACCAACTTGAACATGAGCTAAATCTGCCTGAGGACATTTTTCACCCCCCGGCAACACTCCCAATTGCATGGATTTCTATTCAAATGACTGGATTGTGCCAGTGGAATTTCACACACTGTAACACAGTGCAGATTCTAAAGACAAGGGTGTGAACAGAAAGTGGACTGAGATCTGGTAACTAAACTGAGTCCACTTTTAAAGCCGGAAATGGACTGAATTCAAAGCGAACTGGGTGCTTTCACTTTTTGGTCCACTTAAAGTGGTCTAGGTTCTTTAAAGAGGGGCTCGAGTATGGTAACATCACCCTCAGATATGAATGTGGAAATACAAGACCATTAGTCCATATGTGACCCTGGAGCACAAAAGCAATCATAAGTAGCTCAGGTATATTTGCAGCAATAGCCAAAAATACAGTGTATGGGTCAAAATGATCGATTTTTCTTTTATGCCAAAAATCTTTAGGATATTTAGTAAAGATCATGTTCCATGAAGATATTTTGTAAATTTACTACCATAAATACAGTAGTCAACATTTGAAGTGGATCAAAGTTGTCCTAAGACAAGAATGTGTTTTGGGTTTGAAGGGCAGCTTTGATGAAAGGTTTTGATCCACTTCAAATGTTCACTACTGCATAGTAATATGCATTGCTAAAAGCTTCATTTGAACAACTTTAAAGATGATTTTCTCAATATTTAGATTTTTTTGCACCCTCAGATCCCAGATTTATAAATAGTTGTATCTCGACCAAATATTGTCCTATCCTAACAAGCCATACATCAATGGAAGCTTATTTATTCAGCTTTCAGATGATCTATAAATCTCAATTAAAAAAATTGACCCTATTGACTGGTTTTGTGCTCCAGGGTCACAAATAAAGTGTTAAACGTTATATTATGGCAGACCATCATCTGGTTGATGTGTAAATGTGTGCTGTCCCGCAGGGGTCAGATCAAGCTGGCAGATTTCGGATTGGCTCGTCTGTATAACTCTGAAGAGAGGTACGTACCTCCATTTGGGAAGCCACAGAACGTCCTGACTTGATTCAGCAAGCAGTTATGATGTTCGTAAACCGAGCAGACTCTGACTTGTCCTGTGCGTTCATTCTCCAGTCGGCCGTACACCAATAAAGTGATCACTCTGTGGTATCGGCCGCCCGAGCTGCTGCTGGGAGAAGAGAGGTACACGCCTGCCATCGACATGTGGAGCTGCGGGTGAGGAAACACTGTGCTGTTACTAGAGAAATCCCTCCAGATTCCACCTCCTCAAGGTGTTTAAACCCTCCATGTCACACAGGTGCATTCTGGGAGAGCTTTTCACAAAGAAGCCCATCTTTCAGGCCAACCAGGAGCTGGCGCAGCTGGAGCTCATAAGGTAAGAAAAACGGTCCACGTGTGGTTGGAGATCTAGACTGAGTGTTCCCGTTTTGCAGTCTGACCTATATATCTGTGTCCAATCCAGTCGTATCTGTGGCAGCCCGTGCCCCGCTGTGTGGCCAGACGTGATCAAGCTGCCCTACTTCAACACCATGAAACCAAAGAAACAGTACCGGCGGAGGTTAAGGGAAGAGTTTGCTTTGTGAGTAATCAGAAATGAATGAAACCAGTTTAGTCTGTTTTAAAAGGTGTTACAGCGCATGACTACAAAGGATTAAATTAATATATGTGACCCTGCAGCACAAAAGTGAATTAAGTTGATTTTTCTGAGGCCATTGACAGATATTTGTTCTTGTTTTCAAACTCATATTTCATTTTGATCAATTTCTCATAAAATCTTTAGACATTTGCACTGGGAAGACAAGCCGAAAACACTAATAAGAACATGGCTTTCTTTGCAGAGTGATGCAGTAATTACATTTTTGTAAAATGAATTAAAAAGTAATGGAAATCTCGTGCTTTTACACTTTTAACTTTAGTGTTGCTGATACGTTTGCATTTAGAGACCATATTGAATATTGTGTTCCATTCGATTTATTCCTTAAATTGTCTTTACTTGGTCTTAAAAATTCTTACATTTATTATCATAAAGCCTGCAGAAACACTGATGTAGGGTGTGTATGGATATGAGTTTGTTTTATTTGACTCTTATGTTGCCTTTGAGTCTTCCTGGGTAGTTTTTATCCGAGAGTCCTGTTGTAATTGTGATGTGAGCTTGTTATTTTTGATGAGAAGACGATATGGAATTTATTTATTTTTTTTCATTTACTGATAAAGATAGGAATCTTTTTAGTGCTAATGCCATAAAATGAAGAGGATTTGCAGTAAGTGTGTAATCGATGCATTATCAGTTTTATTACTCTCGTCTTGCCACTGAGAATCGCAGGAAAAGTCATGTTGTCGCACAAGCCTGTCGTCTCATAAACCAGCTAAACGAGCAGTATTTTGTGGCAAGATTTAAGGCTCTTCTTAATCAACGTCTTCATAACTTAATTGCTTCTCCCATGATTTTTAAAATGAATTTACTTTCAATTTGCAGTGGTAATCACGTCATTGTGGTGGTGTTCATGTGTTTAATTTTTCAATGATTATTTTGATATGATTTGAAGGAAGCATTAGAGATGTAAAGAAAGATGTATTCTTTAGTTAACTGTAAGTGCTATAAACACCAGTGTCAGTGGCTGTTGATGTGAATGTTTCAGTATTCCTCTGATGGCCCTGGATTTGTTCGACCACATGCTTGCGTTGGACCCGAGCAAACGCTGCACTGCAGAGCAAGCTCTCAGAAGTGACTTCCTCAAAGACGTGGACCCAGCCAAGATGCCTCCACCCGAGTATGAGATTTAGTTGTTTTTGCTTTTATCATTAACTTTTACTTTCCATTTTTTTCCATTTACTATACTTTTTTCCCCCCCTACTATACCAGATTTAGTTTCCTTTCATTTAATTTCATTATTTAATTTCATTTTATTATTTCATTTTATTCCATTCCAGGGAAAAAATTTACAAGATATTGTAAGCAACTCAGAATTCTGAGGCAAAAAGCCTGAAATGTAAGATATAAACTTGCAGTTGCAAGATAAAAAGAGATAAAGTTGCTTTTAACTATTTAAAAATATAATAATAATAATAATTGCATGGCAGGGAAAAACGTTAAAAATTTTGATGTCCGCACTTACTTATATATATATAATTATATAGATATATATATATCTATATATATATATAATATTATTATTTTTTTTTTATAAATATTTCAGTTTTTCAACTAAAAAAAATGAACTTAAAACGTGTTTTTTTTTTTTCTTTTTTTTTGGTACTGGCAATTTAGTCTAGCCTTAACTTGCTTATATGGCGGAGTAAATAAAACAAAACAACACAAGAGGCATTAGATTACAGTTTTAAATCTGATCTCTGTGCTGTGATCTGTGACCGCCTGTCTATTCTTAGTCGGCATATGTTTATGCAGGACTTGCCAGAATTGTGGAGTAAAGAAGCGGCGCCGGCAGAAGCAGATTGCCGGAGGAGCTGACCGCTCCTAACGCCCCCGGAAGGGCTGGTATCGACGAAAGTCGCAGCAACACGGCCGCAGGGATGACCCGCCGCTGGAGCACACAAAGGGTCGAGTGCTGCCGCCGCTGCAGCCCTGCTGGGTAAGAACATCAGCACAAACACTCGAGGAACCTGCATGCTCCTACTGTTAGTCGTTCTGTGTCCGTCACACATTCTAGACATGGCACCAGTTAATATTTTGTGTTGGGCATCTGTACACTTAAAGGAACACTCCACTATTTTTGAAAATAGGGTCATTTTCCAACTCCCCTAGAGATAAACATTTGAGTTTTACCGTTTTCGAAACCATTCAGCCGAACTCCGGGTCTGGCGGTAGCACTTTTAGCTTAGCATAGATCATTGAAGGGAAGATAGTAAAATAGTCCCAGCTAGGTAACTTCCAGTAAGCCTATTTTCAGGCGCTACATAATATCATTGCACCTGGTTCACCCATGGTACGGCAGCAAAGCTCCTTCATTATTACGCCGGAATGAGAGTAAAGTTCCGTCGGTCTTAGTACACGATGTAACTACAGAAGAGTCAAGTTTTAAATAGGAAAAATATAGAAACTCTTTGGTCATTTTTGAGCGAGATGCTAACGGTCTAATCAGATTCAATGATCTATGCTAAGCTACAGCTAAAAGTGCTACCGCCAGACCCGGAGATCGGCTGAATGGATTCGAAAACGGTAAAACTCAACTGCTTAACTCTAGGGGAGTTGGAAAATGAGCCTATTTTCAAAAATAGTGGAGTGTTCCTTAAAGTTTAAAGATGACTCAGCCCGTTTCGCTTTATCGAGTCAGTTCAGGTTTCATTTGGTAATAAGGAAACCATTCAATCTTCCCTTCTCTTTCTTTTAGACCCCAAAGCTCCCAACTCCCAACTGACTCAAGAACAGCTGGCTGTGCTTCTGAACCTCCTGCAGTCCAAAAGCGCTCCGGGGGGATCGTCGCAGTTCGCCCAGACCGTGGGGTCGAAGATGAACCCGGAGACGCTACAGCAGTTGACGCAGGCTTTGCCCCCCGGGCCGCTGGAGTCTGACAGACCCCCGGAGCCGCCTCCGCTCCCCAAAGTGTCCAAACCCCCGCAGCCGCCCCGAACACCACCCATGCTGAAGCCGCCTTCGCTTCCATCCCCGCAGCCGTCAGGCGACGGAGAGGCCTCAGCCGCAGCCACGCAGACCGCCGTCACCATGCTCCTCGCTCAGCTCCTCAAAGTCCAGCAGGGAGCGGCAGGAGAGGTCATGGGGTTCGAGGGGGCCGAGGGCGGCGTCTCAAACGCACCGGAGCCGCCACCTGAGCCCAGCCCTGTATCTCCAGGTAATGTCTTAACTAGAGCTGCACAATTTATCGAAATGAAATCGCAATCGCGATTGGGCAAAAGCTGTGTTTTAAAGCGGAGAGTTCCGGTGCTTGATTCTGATTGGCTGAGCTGCGTTCGAAGCTGTTGTAAATGACGCTACAAAGTAACACACAACTTTGTTTACGTCTGTGTGTTGCTCGGCAAACACTTTGTAGCAACCACAACTGTTTCTGAGGAGCTACATTGTTTGGTGTAAGAACACTGTGTTTATTAATATCATTACACTTTATTTGCTCTGTTTTATTTTGTGAAACCTTACTACGTACAGTGGGTACGGAAAGTATTCAGACCCCCTTAAATTTTTCACTCTTTGTTATATTGCAGCCATTTGCTAAAATCATTTAAGTTAATTTTTTCTTCCTCATTAATGTACACAAGCACCCCATATTGACAGAAAAAAAAAAAACAGAATTGACATTTTTGCAGATTTATTAAAAAAGAAAAACTGAAATATCACATGTCCTAAGTATTCAGACCCTTTGCTCAGTATTAGTAGAAGAACCCTTGATCTAATACAGCCATGAGTCTTTTTGGGAAAGATGCAACAAGTTTTTCACACCTGGATTTGGGGATCCTCTGCCATTCCTCCTTGCAGATCCTCTCCAGTTCTGTCAGGTTGGATGGTAAACGTTGGTGGACAGACATTTTAGGTCTCTCCAGAGATGCTCAATTGGGTTTAAGTCAGGGCTCGGCTGGGCCATTCAAGAACAGTCACAAAAAGAGTTGTTGTGAAGCCACTCCTTCGATATTTTAGCTGTGACTTCGGGTCATTTTCTTGTTGGAAGGTAAACCTTCGGCCTAGTCTGAGGTCATGAGCACTCTGGAGAAGGTTTTCGTACAGGATATCCCTGTACTTGGCCGCATTCATCTTCCCTCGATTGCAACCAGTCGTCCTAACCCTGCAGCTGAAAAACACCCCCACAGCATGATCTGCCACCACCATGCTTCACTGTTGGGACTTTATTGGACAGGTGATGAGCAGTGCCTGGTTGTCTCCACACATACCACTTAGAATTAAAGCCAAAAAGTTCTATCTTAGTCTCATCAGACCAGAGAATCTTATTTCTCACCATCTCACAACTCCATGCGGGCTGTCAGGTGTCTTGCACTGAGGAGAGAGGGTTCTGTCGGGCCACTCTGCCATAAAGCCCGACTGGTGGAGGGCTGAAGTGATGGTTGACTTTCTACAACTTTATCCCATCTCCCGACTGCATCTCTGGAACTCAGCCACAGTGATCTTTGGGTTCTCTTTACCTCTCTCACCAAGGCTCTTATCCCCCGATAGCTCAGTTTGGCCGGAAAGCCAGCTCTAGGAAGGGTTCTGGTCGTCCCAAAGTCTTCCATTTAAGGATTATGGAGGCCATTGTGCTCTTAGGAAACTTAAGTGCAGCAGAATGTTTTTTGTAACCTTGGCCAGATCTGAGCCTTGCCACAATTCTGTCTCTGAGACTTTAGGCAGTTCCTTTGACCTCATGATTCACATTTGCTCTGACATGCACTGTGAGCAGTAAGGTCTTATATAGACAGGTGTGTGGCTTTCCTAATCAAGTCCAATCAGTATAATCAAACACAGCTGGACTCAAATGAAGGTGTAGAACCATCTCAAGGATGATCAGAAGAAATGGACAGCACCTGAGTTAAATATATGAGTGTCACAGCAAAGGGTCTGAATACTTAGGACCATGTGATATTTCAGTTTTTCTTTTTTAATAAATCTGCAAAAATGTCAACAAATTCTGTGTTTTTCTGTCAATATGGGGTGTGTGTGTACATAATGAGGAAAAAAAAAATAACTTAAATGATTTTAGCAAATGGCTGCAATATAACAAAGAGTGAAAAATTTAAGGGGGTCTGAATACTTTCCGTACCCACTGTATATGTAATAACCGTTTTATAAAAGCAATAATCCCCGTGAAGCCGTGGTTTACAGTGAATTTATAACAGCTAAGGGGTTGTAGGCACTCCGCTTCGCCCCTTATCTGTTATAAATTCACTGTAAACCACGGCTTCTTGGGGCTTATTGCTTTAAGTCATGCGTATCTTTCAGTGAAGCACGGTTCTGTGATCAGCAGTAAATCTCCTTCCGAAGGCCAGAGGGCGCTCTCGCACTGAAACTCCAAATATGTCACTTTACTGTGGTACAAGACTTCTTTTAGTCACGGTACATGTTAATTAATACATTAAGTGTATAATAAAACATCACAGATTAACAGCATGCAGGTTATCTCAGTTCTTCTCCTGTTCTACTTCTCTGGATTTATAATACATAACCAGACACCGTTCAGAACGGTAACTTGTAGTTTTATTTCACGCTGTCACCGTTTGAACTAAATGAAAGTAATGCATAGTGTTAATATGGAATGGTGCTGGTCCCTTTAAGAGCGCTGTACTGCTTCATTACACAAGCAGACTAGCTATCGTTAACCTGAACTTTGCATGCCGTAGTTCACACAAGACTAGCGGAAAATGCATTGATACACCTTTATTACATAGTTTATTTTGATAGGTGAACTGTCTTTGTAGTGTCAAGGGAAAGCACCTCCACAGTCTTTAATGCTAGCCACAATAAATCACTATGTTTCTGCACTAAATGGTTAATTTTGGCAACATATTTTCAGAGATGATAGACGAGATGTTATAGAATAATAATTTAGTGAAAAAACAATTTTGACGACAAATTGACATTCGACCTATTTTTTTAATTTCCTGAAAACGTCCCAGCGTGATATCCGACAGGTTTTCCTAATCACATCACATATAGTATAAATGTAATCTGGATGTACTGCATTGGTCATGTCGTCATTGCAGCTTCGTTTCACTTTGATTCACAGATTGTCTCCTTTAGTCAAATAAGAGTAAATCGTCTATCGAATGCACACTGCAGAATCTCGGTGGAAGTAGTAGGTCATCTGGGTATTTTTTGCTTACTGTTTGAAGAATACTGTGAATTAGGGCATAGTTCTGATCTGATCATCATCCAGTCTGTGGCAACGTCTCCAAGAGGCTTCAAGAAACCTACCTGCAAAGCTACATGAAAAACTAGTGTAGGGCAAAAAGCTGCTTTAAACACCGAGGATGCTCACACCAGATGTTGTTTTAATCTAGTTAATAGAAGTTAATTGATAAAGAAAATCTATTTATGACACTATTGTTGACATAACAATAGCATCCTCATTTTACAGCATTTTTACACAAGTGCCTCAAACTTTTAACAGTACTGTAGCTTTGCAGGAGGTTCCTTGAAGCGTCTTGGAGACACAGTCTGTCTCAGTTTGTTCTGTTTCTTCATGTGACTCCAGACAGACTGATGATGATCAGATCTCTGTGTGGAGCTCAAAAATCTCACTGGATTATTACAATTAATGGCAAAATGAATGTTTGGAAATGTAAACTGATATTTCCTACTGACACACTACAGCAAAAGATAGAAATAACTGACTTAAAATCATTTTGAGCTCTTTCTAATAATTTTAGCCACCAGTGTAAATGTAATGTATAGTGCTTCTCAGAAGTATGTGATTTGGACTGCAGCCCGTGATAAGCTCCTGCGGTTGTGTTTCTTGCAGCAGCTGAAGCCAGCGGCTCGTCCTCCAGGCCTCTAGAGCCTCTCTCCATTCTCCCGCCGGACCAGAGACCCCCAGAACCTCCAGAACCGCCTCCCTGCGCAGACCTGGACTACCGGCAGGCCCCCGAGACCAATCCGGCTCTGCCGTCCTCTGCAGCCCCAGGAGAAGCTCCCAGACCTCCGGAGCCGGACTTCAGCTGCCCCCCGCCGCCGTTTGGCTTCCCAGACAGCTACCTCGGCCACATGATGCCCCCTCAGCTGCCTCTCGGCCCGGAGGCCTTCACTCACGGAGCCGGCGCGGTGTTCAGTGGAGACAAGGACCATCGCTTCGAGTACAATCACAGCGGACCGCCACCGGCCCCTCCGGGCCAAGTCTGGACTTCTCCATCCCAATCCCTTCCGCTCGGGTACGTTCCCCACGTGAACACGGCCGCGCTTCGGGGCAGAGGACTCCCTTTTTGACCGGATCCTGACGAACTTCCAGACGCCTCGGAAAAGGAAGACTAATTCTGATGATACACGGGGCAATTTTTTGAGCAATGTTGCTAGGCAACTTTGGTTAAAAGGTTAGTTCACCCAAACATTCTGTCATTAATTACTCGCCCTCGTGTCGTTCCAAACCTGTATCACCTTCAGAACACAAATTAAGATATTTTTGATGAAATCCGAGAGCTTTCTGCATAGACTGCAATGCAACTGAAATGTTCCCAGGTCCAGAAACGTAGCAAGGACATCGATAAAACAGTCCATGTGACATCAGTGGCTCAACTTCAATTTTGCAAAGATATGAGAATACTTTGTGCGTGCAAAGAAAACAAAAATAATTTATTCAACAATTCTTTTCCCCGAGTTACTATCTTCCAACATTTTGGAGAGTACCCCAGAACGTAATCAGCGCTGTTTATGTTCAGGATAAAGCACATGCATGCTATTATTGTTTTCTTTGCTCACTAAAAGTATTCTCGTAGCTTCGCAAAAATTGACCCTGATGTCACATGGACTGTTTTATCGATGTCCTTGCTACATTTCTGGACCTGGGAACATTTCAGTTGCGTTTCTGTCCATGCAGGGTCAGAAAGCTCTCGGATTTCATCAAAAATATCTTAATTTGTGTTCTGAAGGTGTTACAGGTTTGGAACGACACGAGGGTGAGTAATTAATGACATAATTTTAATTTTTGGGTGAACTAACCTTTTAATGTTGCTTTCAGCGTGCGACCAGGTGACACACAGGGCCCACGACCCATCTAAAGTATCCCGATAGAAATGTGTGCTACCCGTTCTCAATGGGGAAGTGGCCAAGCAACATTGCTCAAAAAAAGCCGCCCTGCAAAATTGCTCAAAAAGTTGCCCCATGTATCATCAGCCCAAAAGGACGCACGCAGTTGCCCTCTCTGTCTTTCACGTTTTCCTCGGCCACTAGCCGACAGCACTAAGAGTCTCAGAACAGGATTTGTAAGATTTCTAAGAAGCCCGAGGGCACTCGAGGAACCGCTTGGAGGGCGAGCTGTTGGGATGGGAATTTTTGCATTTCCCGCTCGTACCGTTTCATAGAGCTGTTACCGTTTCCCCTCCGATTGACTTTTGTAATCTACTCTACTGCTGTCTTTTAAATTAAAACTGTACCTTTTTTGAGTGTGCATTTACCGTGCCAGGGTAAGTGTTTTTATGACCTTTAACTGCGTAAGGACAGACTAGTATTACGATGATGTTTTGCACTACTGAACAAAGTAGGTGGAAACAAGCTGTATCTGCACACGTACAGGACCAGTAATGGAAGTCGTTTCTTTTTACTTTTTTGGTCCATTGTTTTTTTTTTCTTTCTTCATTTCTAATGATTCAGCAATTACGGGCTCTGTGGCAAGTGTAGTTCGCTGGAGGGGCTTGTGAAGGACTCCGGAGAGACTGGTAGCACTTCTCGACTGAGCTGCTGAATCTGCTGAACGAGTGAACGGATCAACGCTCCCGCCAGCTCTCGTCTATAGCCGTTGTAAAACTGAAAGTAAAGAGACGTTTAACTGACTTCGAGGAGATGAGCAACAATGGCTTTTGGTATGAAGATTTGCCCCCCCCCCCCCCCTTGGAAAATGTTTATTAAGAAATGCAACATTGTATGGTATGATATTTTTAATTATTTGTATATTGTTGCGTCTCCTGTGCATCTATAATCAAACATATGCACCACTGCCTGTGTTTATAAGTGCACTGTATCAGATACAACCCCACCCCCCCACCCCCCTTTATAAGTGCACATGTATCAGATACCGCAGCATTGAAGCTTTAAGCTGCCCTATCCAAAAGCCATGATTGAGAAAGTAGTTCATGGAAGAATATTGTATATTCTTAGTTTTGCAAGACTTGTTAGTGAAATTAATTTGAACACAATTGAAGCAATCTCTTGCACTGTGACATACTAAATGCTGTTATACCTAAATATAGAAAATGAGCTCACTAGATGCATCTAGTTGTGTTTAATATTAATTTGAACTCTTGCTGTTCGTGGAGTGTTTATAATGTGGTCATGTAATGCCTCGTGTAGCCGATAGTGGGCAGCAAACACAGCTTGAAGTCATTGGTCAGTTCTGATGTCCTAATGTTGTTTTTTTTTTTTTGTATTATTATTAAATGTCAGTCATATTACACCCAATGAACATAATAGCCATTCCAACATATCGTATAGAAAAATATTGAACATAGACTACAATATGAGAATACAGAGTGTAGGATTCAGAGCGAGGTGACGTACGCAGATGACGTAGTAACCCGGAAGTCCGCGTCGTCATCGGGTGACAACAACACGAGCAGCGTTTGATCTGCCGCAGACCGAGTCCTTTATGTATTTATCTGAATCGTTCATGTGTAAAGGCCTTATTTAACACGATGGCGCAAAAAATCAACGAAGCTCACGAGCACATCGCCAAGGCTGAAAAATAGTAAGTAAAGCCAGCCTGTATTCGCTATAGCGTTAGTGGTTAGCATGTTTAATTAGCTGTAGCCATTCAAAAGAACGCTTTGTGGTAAGCTGCTGATGTGAATGCCTCATCTAACTCAGTTTACAGACGAGCTTTATGAAGTGGAAGCCTGATTATGACAGTGCTGCATCAGAATATGCTAAAGCAGGTGAGTGGAGCAGATGGTGGTGTTTGTGTCCAGTGGTCTGAGCTCATGGTGGGTGTTTTCTGATGATCTTCCTCCTCTTCCTCTTCAACAGCGGTGGCCTTCAAAAATGCCAAACAGCTGGAGCAGGCGAAAGAAGCGTATCTAGAGGAGGCAGAGGCTCACAGCAACAACAGATCGTATCCTCTTACTGCTAGATTGGTCATTGTGTCTGTCAAACATCATCCTGCATTAATTTAATCTGAAAATGAATGACAAGAGTGCCACTGTCTTTGTCCTTGACTCGCTGACCCAGTCTTTTTCATGCTGCCAAGTGAGTATATTCATTTTGATTGCAGATATCTGGTTGTTAAAGGGTTAGTTCACCCAAAAATGAAAATTAGGCTGTGTTTTACTTACCCTCAAGTCATCCTAGGTGTATATACTTTCTTCTTTCAGACGAATCCAGTCGGAGTTATATTAAAAATGGTCTTCGATCTTTCAAGCTCTATCGTTGCACTCAGCGGGTGTTGCATTGCATCAGTCCAAAAGAAGTTAAATAAAAAGCGCCCATCCATAAAACTAAAAAAGTGTCTCACACGGCTCCGGGGGGGTGAACAAATGCCTCCTGTAGCGAATCGAAGAAAAATATCCATATTCAAAACGTAATAATCAATTTAATGTAGCTTGCGCCAGCAGTTGTACACAGAAGCAGCTCCGGGAGCATGACGTGTGAGTTCAGCGTGTGTCTCGTGAAAACCAGCGTTTGTTTACAGGATCAAAAACTTTAGCAAAGGAAAACCAGTCTCCTCTGGGCTTATATCGAAATCCTCTGACATTCTTCTTTACAAATCCTCGTTTTGTACTTCTAATTAGTGACCGTTGTTTTGTTTTGATCTCTCCGCTTCGTTTCCGCGTTCGTCACTTCTGAGCGGCGCATGCGCAACGCTGAACTCATACGTCATCCGCCGGAGCTGCTTCTGTGTACAACTGTGAGCGCAAGCTAGAGTCAAGTGATTATTACGTTTTGAATATGGATTTTTTCTTACAAAAATGCATCGATTCGCTACAGGAGGACTTTCTTCACCCCCTGGAGCAATTTGAGACACTTTTTTTTTTTATGGATGGTCGCTTTTTATTTAACTTCTTTTGACTGATGCACTGCAACACCCCCCGAGTGGCATTAAACCGCTTGAAAGATCAAAGACAATTTTTAATATAACTCCGACTGGACTCGTCTGAAAGAAGAAAGTCATATACACCTAGGATGACTTGAGGGTGACTAATTTATGGGCTAATTTTCATTTTTGGATGAACTAACCCTTTAATTGTGCAAATCGTTGATTTGTATGAGTTTGCTCTTTGTTATAATGGTAAGTGTTTGCATGCAGGGCCTTCGAGCAGGCAGGGATGATGCTGAAGGTGAGTGCTGTTTGTTTCTTAAGGGATTCTTGAGTTCGACTTGCATTCCAATCTTCGGATTTGCTGTTGACTATATTTGGGCCCCCCCCCCCCCCCCCCCCCCCCCCCCCCCCCCAATAAGGACCCCCCCCCGTCAAAGACCAAAAGGGATTAAGCATAACAACAATAAGTTAAATACGGCTTTAAATTGTAGTTTTTCCAACAAAAAAAAATCTGTTTAATTTAATTGCAATTTTGTCTTTGTTTTTCTGAGCAAAAAATAAATATCACTTATTTTCCCCTGATTTACAGAAGAGACACACTAAAATGTCATTCAGTGTAACAATCCTGTCAGGCATATTTATGACATATTAAAAGACTAATTTCTTTCACCCCAAATACTAATTAGTTTTTATTTTTACATTTTTAAATGTGCCACTATCCTAGGTTTCGCCCGTTTGTCAGTAAGAATGTTTTACTCATTTAAAACACAATAGAATTTAATATGCTCTCTTATTCTTTTATATATTTTAACACGTACGCGTCAGAATAAGCATGTTTGAATTTTTAAAGTTACACTGAATGACAATAACATTAATTTCACCAAATTTTGACATTTGATTGAAACCTTAAAAGTAGACCTTTACTTACAGTTCCTTTGCTTTCTATGGACAGACATCACTTTTTGTAAATTTTATTTTGATGCGGACAGCTTAAGTCTTTGACCCCATGTACTGTAGGTATGTGTGTGTGTGGTGTGTGTATATGAACTGTGGAGCATGATTGAGATGTGTGTGTGTTGGCTATTCTGCTCAGTACCTTCGAGTTGCCTGAAGCGTGCAGTACATAGAAAGGCCAGCATGATGGTACGTGGAGAACGGCACCGCCCAGACACCGCCGCCATGGCTCTCGCCCGAAGCCGGAACTATGTTGTGTGCTTCCCAAACCTTCGTTACAGTGTTCGAAGGTTACTTTGGAAATGTGATAGTTTACAGATTACAAGTTACCCTATTTAAATAAGTAATAAGTAGTGTAACTATTTCAATAACTTTATTAAAGTAATGCAACTGATTACTAGGGATGCACGATATTGGATTTTTGCCGATAATTTTCAACTCATTGTGACCGATGCCGATACCGATATATTTCCTTTTGTTTGGAAACAACTCTCTCCTGTGCAGAAATTATAAGCAAATTATTTTTTATTTTGGTTAGTTTTTAACAATAACTTATTTGTTAGAATGAAATAAACAATATTAAGTTCTTTTATAATGACAGTACATTGAAGCTTTGCAAATAACTATAAATAAACTATATATCAATCGCTGCATTTTTTTTCTTCAGAAAGATGCAGCAGTAACCTTAACATTTCATTTTAAAGATTCAACATGGTGTAAAAAATTATCATAATTTGTTTAAAAATATAACATATTACACATTAATGAATAAATCAGTATATATAAAATTATTTATTTAAGTGTCATGTTTGTGATTTTTTTTTAATTTATGTAAGCTATAGCTTCTGAACTTTAAATCAAAACATACTCATGCTTTTATGACAACAATTACTGCTTTATTTATCAGAAACACAATCTTAATGTTAATTGTGTATTTTACTTTCATTTTATTAAAAGTAGGCCAACAGCGTTTTAATTCCTCTTATGGGCAAGACATATCGGCATAATTGTTCATATCGGGCCGATATATATATTATCCGCTGATTCTGATATCGGTCCGATAATATCGTGCATCCCTACTGATACTTTTCCAAATTTCTTATGTCTTCTAATGTTTTTAACTGTTAATCATTTTAAAACATGTAAGCCAGGTAGCTCTCAACACGGTCAGACTTTCGAAATCCTTCATCACTTGTATTAAGATTGTAATAATTTAATTTTAAAGCACAGCCACCACAAAATCAGACTGACTTTGAGATCATTCTGAGGTTAAATACAGATTTAAAATTATAAGATATAGTTTAATAGTTATGATAATGTTTTTGAAATCAAATCTTTGCATGGTTATGACAGGAAAGCTTAGAAAAAAACAGGTTGCAATGTGTTTTTTCTGCAATAAAGCAAATGCATTAATCCAAATAGGAAATAAAACAATTTGAGTAAGCATGTGTCCTAAAGTACTGAAACATTGGTGTCTCATATTTTAAAGCAGTCTATGCAATTTATGAAAGAAGTCAATTAAACCTGTATGTGGGTGTGTATGTGAATCAAATTCAGATTCTTTTGTAATTCTTAATATTTTCATAGTAACAATTTTTTTCCTCAGTAGCTGTAATTGATTGCAGTTACATTTATTGTGTAATTAAATTACGTGATTCCGTTACATGTGACTAGTTCCTCAGAGCAGATGTGAGGCCTGCGGGCAGTTAACGAGCCGCTGATCTTGTTGCTTGCAGGTTGATTGAAGCTCTGGATTTGGCGAAAGCCGTTCATCTGTACCAGCAGGCAGCAGGGGTGTTCGAGGTTCGTAGCGGCTCCACCAAACACCGCACGCATCAGGACCAGCTACAAACAAACATTCATGTCCTTTCTTGTTTTCTCAGAACGAGGAGCGACTGCGGCAAGCGGTGGAGCTCGTCGGCAAAGCTTCCAGACTTCTTGTTAGACAACAGAAGTAATATTGTTGCTTTATTCTTACTTGAATTTTCATTTTAGTCAGTCATCTAGTTTATTAGTTTGTATTAAAAACAACTGGTCATATGTGACCCTGGAGCACAAAACCAGTCATAAGGGTCAATTTCTTCAAATTGAGATGTATGCATCATCTGAAAGCTGAATAAATAAGCTTCCATTGATGTATGGTTTGTTAGGATAGCACAATATTTGGTTGAGTTACAATTATTTGAAAATCTGGAATCTGGGGTGCAAAAAAATCGAAATATTGGCAATCATCTTTAAGGTTGTCCAAATGAAGTTCTTAGCAATGCTATTACTAATCAAACATTAAGTTTTGATATATTTACGGTAGGACATTTACTAAATATCTTCATGGAACATGATCTTTACTTAATATCCTAATGATTTTTGGCATAAAAGAAAAATCTATAATTGTGACCCGTACAATGTTTTTTTTTGGCTATTGCTACAAATATCCCCCAGCGACTTAACACTGCTTTTGTGATCCAGGGTCACATTTAATATCAGTGTAAAGCATGCTCTGAGTGAATTAGACTAGATTCTTAGCTGTAAATCCAGAATATCCAGCATTAGATGAGTGTATTGTTTTTGTGCGTGTTTTATTGTTATACATGCGATGCGTTGATTCGACTTGATTTTGTACCAAAATGGAATTTGTATTTATTCTACACTTGGGCCTCTAACACTAATTCTATTTCTATTTTATCTACTTGTTTTATTTGATTGATTTAAAAACACCTTGCTATGTGTGCTGCGTTAGGCGTGTCATAGCACTTAAATCATGCCTCTCTTGTTGGTTCTGATTGCTTCTGTTGTTTGGATAAAAGCGTCTGCTAAATGACTGAATGTAAATTAGTTTAATACAAGATGAGTGATGCTGATTACAGGTTTGATGAAGCTGCCGTGTCCCTTCAGAAGGAGAAGAACATGTATAAAGAAATCGAGAATTATCCGACGTGTTTTAAGGTGCGTCAGTATTACTGAGCTGTAAAGCCTTTGCAGTCACAGGTGCATTACCACACATGACTGTCCTGTTTTTGTGCTCAGAAAACGATCGCACAAGTGCTGGTGCATCTGCACAGAAGAGACTATGTGGCGGCAGAGAAGTGCGTGCGGGAGAGCTACAGCATCCCAGGATTCAGCGGGAGCGAGGACTGCGTGGCCATGGAGCAGCTTCTGCAGGGCTACGATGATCAGGATGAAGAGCAGGTGTCTCGCGTCTGCACTTCACCGCTGCTCAAATACATGGACAACGATGTGAGTCTCCCAGCATGCATCTCTCCGCATGTGGCATTTTCCATGACTAGAGTACAATGAAAATAAATAGTGTAATGTGCAAAGGCACAAATTCTTCTTTAGAGACAAACCTGTTATGCATTAGATAAAATATTAAAATAACCTCAAGGTGCCAAAGTTAATGCATTTTTTAATAGAAAAAAAAACATTTATTTTATTAAAGGGAAATAGCTTGTAACCTATATTTGGTCCCAAACCTAGTTAACCCTTTCTGAGAGGCTTCATTTAATGTAACGTAATTTGAGACGACATTAGCTGTTGTGTGTTTGATAAGGCAAGCCTCTACAGGTGAATATTGCCCCAACTGGCAACCCCTAATACATTTCACTGTATTTTCTCCAGCTGATTAATCACAACACATTAAGGCAATTGTTTTATATTGCATGTTTCTGAAAAGATGTTTGAATATGCAAATGCAGAATTGTTTAATTATATATGCACTAATTTGCATGCATTTCCAGAACAGAAATCTGAAGATTGGATAAAGTGGGGTTAATAATTCTAGTTTAATTTTCTTGATATATTAAAGGGTTATACAAAGGGATTTTGGATTTCTATTTTTATTACTCCATAAATCAGAAAATACTGTAAACGGACAGAAAAAAAAAAACATTCTCACCACTTTTTTTTTTTTTTTTTGGAATAAAGTGTTCTATAAATCAGAATATGTGATGTATAATGTAATATATATGAACAACCCCTCAGTAAAACCCATCTATATTGATAAAGAAAACTGTAAAGTTTGGTGTAAGAGAAAAGAAAAATGAAATCTTCAGATGCAAATAGATAAAAGTGCAATCATAAAACCAGGCAAAATGATATATGAACAAATCCCTCTGTAAAAACCTTAAGAATATAGGCATGTAAGTGTAGATTTCTGATTCATTTTGAGAAAACACCTTTAAAGGTATTTATTGAAACTGAAATCTGCAGAAGCAAATAGATAGTTCAATCAAATAAATGCTTCTGTATTTTGGATGATTTCTTTGCACTAGTCTGAAAGAAAACATGGAAGCAAAAGCTCACAATATCTGTGCCTGTAGTGTCTTGCCTTAAATGTGTGAACTTTATTTTTATTGAAAAAAAATCACATAAAGGTTATGAAATTGTTATTATTATTAATTGCATTTTGTCAGTTTGTTGCATCTTAGCTGTCCGTCAGAGCACAGTTACCTTTAGTTTTTAGTTAGTTTTTTTTGTCTTTCTAATCTTTTCATGATCTCCTATTTGTTTCACTCACCCTTTCAAGAGTTTGCCAGGTTTGTCATCAAAAACATTTGCATGTTACAGTAGTGTAGAGAAACTCTCCAGTAGTTTATTTCCTTTCAGTCCCCCTATAACGTCAGTCATAATTGATCATTTCAGCCCTTAGAAATAAACAGGTTGTTGTGCTTATGTATCAATAAGACATCAGTCTGTGAATGATCTCTTTCATATTTTCATATTAGCTAGTTAAGTCCACATGCTTCAGTCAGTCATCAGGGCAGAGTGCATGCTGAACATACTGAACTGTTAATGAGAGTTCATAACTCGCTGACAGAAGCATTTGAGCACACTGTCGTCTCGCCTGTTCTCCAGTATGCAAAGCTTGCCCTCAGCCTGACGGTGCCTGGAGGAGGGAAGAAGAAAGCCGCCGCCGCTGCTGCTGCTGGAGATTCAGGAGCCGCGCCGCCGGAGGAAGAGGAGGATGAGTACGCTGGAGGCCTCTGTTAAACCTAAAACCAAACATATTCCACATCTGCTGCTTCAGACTCCTCCATGAAGGTGCATGCATGCTCCCTAAACATTAGATTCCTGTACTGGAGGGGTTTGTGTTTCAAGAAGCTTTCAGAGAAATCCATGCTAGGCCTCACATGTAAGCAGCACGTTCATGCAACGTCATCCTCTCTTAAGTATGCATATTTATTTAGGTTTGCCTTCCAAAACTCATGTTAAAATGTACATTTGTTTTCTCAGGTGTTTTCAGGCAAACCCATATGGAAGCTTGTTTCTGCCATGTGATTAACGAAATAAATAAAGACAATTAAGGTAGACTTTCTATCTCACAATTCAGCGCTTTCTTCTATATAAACGAAGAATTGCAAATGCAGAATTGCCTTTGAACATACAAAGAAAAACAACAGAGAATAGCAGAATTGCAAGATGTAGAATTCTGAAGGGATAAAAAGTCAGAATTCCATGAAAAACAGACTTCAAATAAAAACAAAGAGATTAGAATTGCGAGGGGGGAAAAAAAGTCAAAATTGTGAGATTTAAAAAAAAGTTGCAATTACCTTAATTTTTTTTATTGCATGGTGGAAACAAGCTTCAAAAACCCAAACCTGACAAACAGCTTTACGGTTCAGTGGGACCTTCTGTGGGTGAATCAGGAGCTCAGTCTTTATATGTGCAGTATTTCAAACATTTTGAGTAGTGCTGGAATACTACACATCGTTTTAAATTATACTATATTATACTACATATATTCTATATGTTGGAAATTAAATAACAGTGCCTGCCTTACCAAAAGAGGGAATGTATTTACTGTACACTGTGTTTGTAGCTTTAAGTTTAGTGGAATAAGTTTAAACAATATTAGTCTTGTCATATGGAGCATGAAATGCATGAAATGCCTTAAGATCATCTGAACATGAGAAACTCAATCTTAGTTTATTTTTTGTTTTAATGGAGAAAGGTGTGCTTTAAAATCGCAGGGAACAATTTCTGTTAATTCTGGATTTGCATGGTTTCACAACACCACTGAATAAAGAGAATCTGTGATTTTTTGCATATTTTAGATCCGAGTTTCTGTAGACTTTTTAATGCATACAAAATGGTCCTTGAAATGCACGTAACGAAAACTAAAAGTGCAACAGGTAGACGGACAAATAAGACAATAGTTGGTTTCCAGCATGTGCTTTATGCTCATGATATTGATCCACAATCACGGCGAGGTGTCAGCAACGTGACGTCCTGAAGCGCGGATACTCTTCCTGAGTACCTTTCAGTCCTTCGTTCAAGCTAGGATAGATCATGATTTCAGTGTTACATAGTCTTAGAAACCCAAGCACTTCTGGGTCCAGTTTTCTCTGAAGAAAAAAGTGGCTAGTGTTCAGTCACCGTCTCCTTTCTTTGTTCAAGTTTACGGCCAGCTACCAGGACAGCATATTGCACAATGCGCGACTAACCAATCTCCCGACAGACAGGTGGCGCTAGAGCTCATTAAAGATCCCATTGGTCGTGGCAGCTTCTGAATCAGGGCTCTTTGGTACAGCTGTAGGTCTCATTGTATTGGCAGTCGAACCTGTCCCGACGAGTTTGTCTCACAGTCTTAACGCCGCCTTCATGCGAGAAGCCGCATCCTTTGGGTTTTAAGGCAATCCCAGCAGGCTCATTTGGTCTTCTCCCTCGTCCACTTGATCATGGTCTCTGGCGAGCGGTAAAGGAAGATGAGTTTGGCGTACAGGTCCTCCTCCAGCTCCAGCTCGCCGGTTTCCCGCACGAGGAAGATGTCGGTGCAGAGTTTGAGGATGCGGTCGACGCACGGAAGCTCTTCGAACATGATGGAGTGCGAGATGCCGCTGAAGAACTCGCGGACGAATTTCCCGATCACCAGCACCACGGATGCGTAGAGGCCCATGATACTGCAAGAGACACAGCGAGGCATTACATCTGCAGCCGCGATTCAGAGCATCAACAAGCGCATTCATTCACCTGACCACCATGTCATCCAAGATGTTCATGCCTTTCTTTCTTTCTTACAGTCGAAAGAATGTAATTTTTTGAGGAAACATTCCCAGTTTTTCTCCATTATTGACTTCAAACGTGGGCCATGATTTACAAGTCCAAAATGCAGTTTCAAAGGGCTCTACACAATCCCAGCTGAGGAATAAGGTACTTATCTAGAGCACAACGATCGGTCATTTTCTTAAAAAAAATTTTTTTTATTTATACAGTTTTTAATTATTTATATGTCTTTATTAGGTGATGTTGGAAAGGTCACCTAGGCACTACGTCACGTAGGCAGAAGTACCGACTTATAAAAGTCATTGCACTTTACAAAAAAGGTAAAACAACGATGTCGGATGATTTTAAAGTTGGAGGAGTAAATGAGATGGAGTTTTTAACCAAAGTACAAAGATGAAGAACTAATGTGCGTGACCTTTCCAACATGATTACGTAATGTGTGAAGACGGACATCGCAGAGCTAAAGCAAGCCCAACATTTGTGGTTTAAAAAGTTATTATTTTTTTTCCCCCAGAAAATGATTCGTTAGATAAGACCCTTATTCCTCGGCTGGGATCGTGTAGAGCTCTTTGAAGCTGAATTGAAACTGCATTTTTAACCTTCAATCCATTGAGCACCACTGAAGTCCACTATATGGAGAAAAATACTGGAATGTTTTCCTCAAAAACCTTAACTTCTTTGCGACTGAAGAAAGAAAGACATGAACATCTTGGATGACATGCGGGTGAGTAGATTATCAGGTCATTTTTATTCTGGAAGTGAACTTATCCAAGGCAGAATGAGGACCTAAGCATGGCAGGAAGCATCACACCAACAAAAATGAGTAATTAAATACATTTTGAGATGATTTGTCAAAATGGTTGAAAAATCATAAATCACTAGTGATCTGATTTAATGGTTTATCATTTTTGACCAATAGGTCTAATTACTGAATTGATGTGGTGTGGTCTCAGATGCAGTTTGGCATCATGCCATCAAATTCGTTGATGTGGTAAATGAGAACTAATTCATCTATCGACACGAAATCCATACGTTTGGACTTGAGTTTGGTGAAAATTGGACAAATGGTCTAGGAGGAGTTCGAAAAAGTAGGTTTTCATTGCCTTGGCAATATAGCGGTCGACCACTAATAAACATGCATGAATGAGAAAAAGCAATGCTGCTTGTACAAAAGTCAAGCCGCAAAAAACAATGTGCTGACTGAGGCGTGTATGGAGAAAGCCAACTGTCACACACACTTGTGTAAAAATGTCTGTCTTGTCGAGTATTCACATAAAAACCGTAGGCTGCAAGTGAATGTAGACTGCGTGCGATAGGTCTTAAAGTGACAGCAGTCTAATAATCCTGATCCTGTCTGTCATTAATGTTAATCAAACAACAAAAGACAGAGAAAATCACTCTCTGATCTTGACTGATTCACTTTAGTAGCTATAATAAGGATTCATCTGTATTTAAATTATACAGTGAAGACTATGCAATGCTTTATTTTACATTTGATTCATTTCTGTACTATTTTGTACCTTTCCTACCTATTGTTTGTCATTTGTTCTTACGTTTAATAACTATAATCATTGTGTCTTATGAAAGACTTTCTAATGTTTTTTTTCTGTAATGCATGACAACTGCACATCTAACCGTGCATTAAATAGTCAATGTGATGCAACCACACAATCTGTCATTTTACAAAAACGAAAAAGTGAAACTGGTGATGAGTGAACTATGATTGAACTGCGTGCTCAGAGATGTTTGGGACGGTCTCCCGTGACTCACCCGTAACCTGCCAGGAAGCCCAGGCTGGGAGGACTGACTTTATCACTGAAGACGTACAGCTGCAGTCCTGCCTCTCTCTTCTTCTCCAGCTTTGACTCGGATCTCATCTGGATCTTCCCTGCCGACGGCTGGTCCACAATCCACCACTCCTGAATGTCCTCCGTGCCGTTGTGAGACCTCTCCAAGTCCAGCTGGATGCTCTTATAACCCTCATCTGGCACAGAGGGAGTGATGAGATGTGAGAGTTACAGCTGACGTCAGTATTCATGGAGAAAGCCATCCTGATTCTGCATTACCTGAATAAAGCTGACCGACTGGTTTGGCGTTTGAGTCACTCGGTGCTCGAATAAAGCAGGGAAACACTTGCTCTATGACCCTGTGAATGAGAAAATGGACCATAAATACAAGCATTGATGTAAGTATGAAATGCACGATTTATATGTTGAATTTGTACTTACACAGGTTTATTTCTGGTTCCATTGAGTAACGCTATCAGCTCCTGTCTAGTGTTCATGTCCAGATATGTGATGTGTTTGTCCACTGCAAACTCAGCCTTTGCTCCCAGACTCAGATTCCTGCACAAGAGAGAAGTATTATGGGATATATTTAGTGTTTAATGATGAAACTGCAATGCACCGGAGAACTGCACTAGAATAAATGACCACTACCATGATTTTTGGACGTCATTGTATTCTTATATACACTAATGTAATCACTACTGTTCAAAAAGTAAGATTTGTTTTTATTATTATTTTTAATTAATACTTACATATTGAATCAGGAGCATTCAATTGATCAAAGGCCAGTAAAGACATTTATAAATTAACAAAGTGCCAGTAAAGATTTCTTTTTCTAATAAATGCTGTTCTTTTGAATTTTCATCTGTGAATCCTGAAAAATAAAATGCATGACTGTTTCCACAAAAATATTGTGCAGCACGACTGTGTTCAACATTGATAATAATCAGAAATGTTTCTCGAGCAGCAGATCAGCATATTATACTGATTTCTGAAGATCATGTGACACTGAAGACTGGAGTAATGATGCTGAAAATACAGCTGCGCATCACAGAAATACAGTACAGTTTAACAGAGATTCACATAGAAAACAGCTGTTTTAATTTGTAATAATATTTCACAATTTTTACTTTTTTGATCAAATAAATGAAGTCTTGGTGAGCAGAAGAGACTTATTTTTGAATGGTAGTGTAGCTGAATACTGTAATCGTATTATATTTTGTATATATCTAAAAGTGAAAGGGCCAGTCCAGGGGTCTCATTTATGTATGTCATTATAGTCCATATCTCATATTTCCTTAAGTTTCGGTTTATGTTTTCGTCATGATATGCAGAATGAGTTATGCATAGTAAAAACTGGCTTTGTATAAACTCCATATATGGTGATTTCAGGAGGATCGGGGGGGGGGAGATGCATTCATGCACACCTTCCCCTGCTGGGATGTATCAAGGGAATTTTTGCACATTTATCTGTCATGGCTGTAACCTCATGCATACACAATCTAAGTTTCCGTGTACAGTTTTCGGATGAATCTACGGAGATTTTATAAATGGGCCCCAGGTGATGCACTGTATCTGTCCCCTCGTGCTCCAAGACATGGTCACAGGGACTTTCGCTTTGCTCAAGACATCCATCAGGTTCTTTCTGCGGGAGGACTGAATGGTCCAGAGAGATTTCGAGCTTTCCTTCCATCTCTCACAGTCACTTCCCCGCTGTCTACCGCCATCCAAGAACTGGCAATTGCACTCTGAAAACAGATTGACTGCACGTGACACCACCTAAAGAGCGCGTTGCATAGAACAACATGCTCTCCAAACCATCACCGGAGAAGTGAGCTACAGATTGTGTTTGTAGAAGTCATGAAGCTGATGACATCTTGTCATGACGTCCATTTCTCTGATTCCTGCGCGCACAGTCCTAGTGAAATGGGCTAGAAAGCACACACAACCCAGACGTTGGACCCTGGACACAAAAGCAGCGTTAAATCGCTGGTATATTGTAGCAATAGCCAAAAATATATTGTATGTGTCAGAATTATTGATTTTTCTTTTATGCCACAAATCATTTTCCATGAAGAGCTTTTGTAATGTTCTACGTAATAATATCAATGAACTAATTTTGATTAAGTTTTATATCATCGCTAATACATTCATTTGACCACTTAAGGCATTTATTTTGCAACCCTCAGATCCATTTGCAATAGTTGAGCCAATATTACCTATCCTAACAAACCCTCATAATAAATTCGTATAATTGCCATCGTAAAATATATTTTGGGCTCGCTATTATCTCCACGCCTAAACCCACCCATCTCCACGCCTAAACCCACCCATCTCCACGCCTAAACCCACCCATCTCCACCCCTAAACCCACCCATCTCCACGCCTAAACCCACCCAGCTCCACCCCTAAACCCACCCATCTCCAACCCTAAACCCACCCATCACCACCCCTAAACCCACCAATCTCCACCCCTAAACCCACCCATCACCACCCCTAAACCCACCAATCTCCACCCATAAACCCACCCATCTCCACCCCTAAACCCACCCATATCCACCCCTAAACCCACCCATCTCCACGCCTAAACCCACCCACCTCCACCCCTAAACCCACCCATCTCCAACCCTAAACCCACCCAGCTCCACCCCTAAACCCACCCATCTCCACCCCTAAATCCTACCATCTCCACCCCTAAACCCACCCACCTCCACCCCTAAACCCACCCATCTCCAACCCTAAACCCACCCATCACCACCCCTAAACCCACCAATCTCCACCCCTAAACCAACGCCTAAACCCACCCTTCTCCACCCCTAAACCTACCAATCTCCACCCCTAAACCCACCCATCTCCACTTCTAAACCCACCCATCTCCACTTCTAAACCCACCCATCTCCACCCCTAACCCTACCAACTCCACCCTAAACCCACCCCTCTCCGACCCCTAAACCCCCCCAACTCCACCTCTCACCCCCCATCCAACGCCTACCCACCCCTCCACCCCTAAACCCACCCATCTCCACTTCTAAACCCACCCATCTCCACTTCTAAACCCACCCATCTCCACTTCTAAACCCACCCATCTCCACCCCTAAACCTACCCATCTCCCCCCCTAAACCCACCCATCTCCACCCCCTGATCCCTAAACCCACCCATCTCCACGCCTAAACCCACCCATCTCCACGCCTAAACCCACCCATCTCCACGCCTAAACCCACCCATCTCCACCCCTAAAACCTACCAATCTCCACCCCTAAACCCACCAATCTCCACCCATAAACCCACCCATCTCCACCCCTAAACCCACCCATAAAAAAAACCCATCTCCACGCCTAAACCCACCCAGCTCCACGCCTAAACCCACCCATCTCCACGCCTAAACCCACCCATCTCCACGCCTAAACCCACCCATCTCCACGCCTAAACCCACCCATCTCCACGCCTAAACCCACCCAGCTCCACCCTAACCCACCCCCCTCCACCCCTAAACCCACCCATCTCCACCCCTAAACCCACCCACCTCCACCCCTAAACCCACCCATCTCCCCCCCTAAACCCCCATCCCCACGCCTAAACCCACCCATCTCCACGCCTAAACCCACCCATCTCCACGCCTAACCCACCCCTCTCCACCCCTACCACCCACCCAATCTCCACGCCTAAAACCCACACCCATCCCACGCCTAAACCCACCCAGCCTCCACCCCTAACCCACCCCTAAACCCACGCCTAAACCCACCCATCTCCACGCCTAAACCCACCCATCTCCACGCCTAAACCCACCCATCTCCACGCCTAACCCACCCATCTCCACCCCTAAACCCCCCCATCCCCACCCCTAAACCCACCCATCTCCACACCTAAACCTACCATCTCCACCCCCTAAACCCACCCAGCTTCTCCACCCTAAACCCACCCATCTCCACCCCTAAACCCACCCCTCTCCACCCCTAAACCCACCCATCTCCACGCCTAAACCCACCCATCTCCACGCCTAAACCCACCCATCTCCACGCCTAAACCCACCCATCTCCACGCCTAAACCCACCCATCTCCACGCCTAAACCCACCCATCTCCACGCCTAAACCCACCCATCTCCACCCCTAAACCCACCCATCTCCACCCCTAAACCCACCCACCTCCACCCCTAAACCTACCCATCTCCACCACTAAACCTACCCATCTCCACCCCTTAACCTACCCATCTCCACCCCTAAACCCCCCCATCTCCACCCCCAAACCCACCCTCACCCCTACCCCCCATCTCCACCCCTAAACCACCTCGCCACCCCTACACCCTAACCTCCACACACCTGAAAGCCGCCCAGTGTGATGGTGACAGACACGTCCAGCGGTTTGTTGACCACTCCAGCCACAGATTTGACCAGAGACATGAAGAGCAGAGGAAACCAGACGATACAGATGAGCAGCATCACGATCATCCCCCCCATCCCGTACTTGACCACCTTCTTCTTCTTCTGTCCTCGAGGCTGAGGATACCTCTGAGAACACACAAACACACCACCGTGAATCCTGCTTCTGAATGCTGCTTTGACAAACACTGGCTGGACGTCTTCTCACTTTCTCCGACTCCCTCCAGCACTTGAGCACGAAGATGTGAGCGTAGATGTCCTCCACACAGATCCAGCTGGACAGACTGAGCGTGGTGTCGGTCCAAACCCAGTCCATCACCGCCCGCAGCTCCGTCAGGAACGGCACCAACCGGAACCTGAGCACCATTCAGAAAGATGAGACTCGGTCAGGACTCGAGCGCTTCTGACGCACCAGAAACAAAGTATGGTATGCACTAAATGTATTATACACATTATGACCACAAAACCAGTCATAAGGGTCATTTTTCGAAATTGAGATTTAGGCATCATATGAAAGCTGAATAAATAGCTTTCCATTGATGTATGGTTTGTTAGGATAGGACAATATTTGGCTGAGATACAACTATTTGAAAATCTGGAAGAGGGTGCAAAAAAAATCTAAAATCATATCTAAAAAAAAAAAAAAAAAGAACTAGACAAATAAATAAAATGACAATGATCTTGATTACCAAACATGATTTTATGACAAATATTGTCATGACATGACAAATAATTGTCAATAACTGTTTACCCATCATCATGTAGAATGAATTTCATAAAACAAATTAGTGTAACTAGAGAATTTCTAACAGTTGTTTTCTGTGTGAATCTCTGTTAAACTGTAATGTATTTCTGTGATGTGCAGCTGTATTTTCAGCATCATTCCTCCAGTCTTCCGTGTCACATGATCTTCAGAAATCAGTATAATATGCTGATCAGCTGCTCAACCAACATTTCTGATTATTATCAATGTTGAACACAGTCGTGCTGCACAATATTTTTTTCAGGATTCACAGATTATAGAATGAAAGTCTCCAAAGACGCATTTAAAAAAAAAAATAGAAACCTTTTGTAACACTATAAATGTCTTTACTGTCACTTTTGATCAATTTAATGTGTCCTTGATGAATAAAAGCATTATAATGCTCACTCCAAATGTTGTATATGTAGCATTATTTGTGGTCATGCACATGAAGAATGACTTTAATATGTTGTAAATCTCAGGATCAGCGTCTCTGAGGCTGAACACACTGTAATGTGGCTGTGTAATGAGTCCAGCTGTATTTCGTACCCTTGGAAGAGGAAGAGATTGAGGTAGTTATAGCTCTTGGTCAGGAAGTTTCCCAGCACGCGAGTGGGGTAACCGCAGCGGATCTGATAGGCTGACAGACCGAAGTAGATGCACTTCACAAAGTACCAGAGCTGGGCAACTGTGTTCTGACTGAAACGCCTAGAAATCAAATCCAGTCACACGTTAGATGACCTCGAGCTTCTTAAACGGGTTCAATAATGATATCATTCGTCATTTACCTCTCGGTGACTCCTGGGAGAATGAAGAACATCCAGAAGTGAATCCCGAAGACCAGGATGACCTGGAAGATGACCTTCCCCATCACAGTCTTCCTCAGGTACAGCGCACGGTCCACCACCATCGTCCCAAACTGGATGAGCACCATCACCATGAAAGGCCCTCCGGAACTGATCCTCTGACGAGAGGAGTGAGGTCAGCCGCAGTCAGACGTGTTTCCTGTGGAGAAACCGGTTTCACTTCAGTTTTACTGCACTTACATGGTTTAATTATTGCATTGTTCTTAACGTTGCCCCCCCCCCCCCCCCCCTCCCCCCCCATGTAATGGATCTTATCGTGAATGATTCATCCAAGCATAGGTTTCATGTTTTTAATATTTTGGGCTCAGCTCATGATCACTTGTCCAATCATTTAGTCTGATGGACAGAACAAAGTTCCTGCCCTACGTTTTTTTATTTTCTAATAATCCATTACACTTCGATGTCACAACATGGAATGAAAAAATCTGTTGCTACTTCTGTTTCATGACAAATGCAACTGCTTTTTCAAACTGGATATCTTATATGAAAGGAATATTTCACCCAAAAATGAAAAATTGCTAAAAGTGCCTCACTCTCCGCTACTCCCAGAGTTCAAATGAGTTTATTTCTTCATCAGATTTGGAGAAATGTAGCCTTGCATCAGTGTCTCTGCAGTGAATGGGTGCCGTCAGAATGAGAGTCCAAACAGCTGATAAAAACATCACAATAATCCACAAGTAATCCACAGCACTCCAGTCCATCAGTTAACATCTGGAGAAGACAAAAGCTGAAACACATCCATCAAGAAATCTGAGTCCATAATCCATAATAACGCTTCCTCCAGTGAAAAAGTGTTCTGGTGTGAATCAGGAAAGAAATCTGCACAGACCAAGCACCGTTTACAACGCTTTTGTGCTAAAAAAACTACAAAATAAAAAAAAAATAGGCTGGATTCTGATGTGGAGACAACAGCAATGCACCTTTTCACTGAGGAAGCGTTATTATGGATTATAGACTCGTATTTCTTGATGGATGTGTTTCAGCTTTTGTCTTCTCCAGATGTTCACTGATGGACTGGAGTGCTGTGGATTACTTGTGATGTTTTTATCAGCTGTTTGGACTCTCATTCTGACGGCACCCATTCACTCCAATGGTGAGCAAGTGATGCAATGCTACATTTCTCCAACCCTGACGAAGAAACAAATTAATGTACATCTTGGATGGCCTGAGGGTGAGTAGATTATCAGCAAACTTTCATTTTGGGGTGAACTATTCCTTTAAGCTGTCAGTGTTTGAGCAGGTGAAGCTCTACAAACCCCGAAAGCCCAAAATCCGAAAACGATGATGATGAAGTCGACCGTGTCGGCCAGAAACATGAGCACGTAGACGTCGGTCACGGCGCTGTACTCCGGGTGGATCAGGTTATAGAAGAACTGCCGAATGGGAATGTAGATATCCAGAATCCTGAAACAACACAAACCCAGCAGATCGAACAATATACAAAAATAATATGATGATGCAACTTCCTTTTCAAATAAATGAGTGAGGCGAGCGGGAGCCTCACGTTCTGACAGTGAATCGCTTTGCTTTGATCAGCTGTTCTCTGAGCTTCTCTGTGATGAGCTGCTTGCGGCTCTTCTGTTGAGCGCTCAGTGAACTCGTCCTCGTGCCGCTGCTGCCTGCGGAGACACATCCAGAGCCGAGATCAGGCATCAACGCTGCATTTGAGACCAAAAATAGATGTGCACAAACTGTGAAACCTATTTAAGAAGCAACATGTGTGCAAAGTCCCTGCTGGTATTTAAAATGTCTTAAATTGTGCCACAAACATCTTAATCACCATTCTTAAATTTAAGAGAAAAAGCAAGAATCATAATACAGCCAAATGTGATTAGTAACTTCAGGCTCTGATTTCATGAAATAAACGTGAGCGCTGAATATTCAACGTCAAATCATAGTCGTGCATAACAACACCCCTTAGCTGTTATGAATTCACTGTAAACCACGGCTTCACGGGGGGGTTACTGCTTTTATAAAACGGTTATTGCATATACGTAGTACGGTTTCACAAAATAAAACAGAGCAAATAAAGTGTAGTGATATTAATAAAAACAGTATTCTTCCACCAAACAATGTAGCGCCTCAGAAACAGTTGAGGTTGCTACAAAGTGTTTGCCGTGATTTTTTTGTGTTTTGTTTTTTTATGATTTTTTTTTTAGCAACTGACAAATAGCAACTTCTACCCATTAAAATGTAATAATTTAGAGCTTGACATAAATAGAAAAAATATATATTTTTAAAATTTACATGGCTTTCTAAGATTTTAGTCATTTCTCAAATAAATGGGGAAGCAAATTAAAATAAGAAATATGTCAGCTTACAGCAGTTTTAGTTTATTTCAAAGCTAGTTTTGTCTTATTTTAAATCATTTTAAGTCATCTTGAGGCTCAATTGGAAGTTTCTGGTTAGGAACCACTGCGATTAGACCTATTGGCTCACCAAACTTAGCGAATGTAAGTGTGCATGCAGACATCTGAGCTTAAAGCAGAAGCGCACCTGCTTTAGATGGGTGCGAGGCGCTGGAGCTCTGCCGGCGGACCCCGGAGCTGCTGTGGAGGGGTTTTCTGGGTGAGGCGTCAGAATCAGTGTGCTGAGAGATCTGACCTCCTGACCTGGGCTCATCTTCATCCCACAGACCGTAGCACTGAGGAAGAAGAGCACTCTCACGATTCCTGTTCACTTCAGACACGTGACACACACGAAAGAGCGGCTCTCTACCTTCAGGATGGAGCGGTGGAAGAAGAGCGCCAGGAGCTGGATCAGGTCGTAGTGGACGTAGCCCTCTTTCTTCTCCACACCGATGATGTTGGGAGGGTGGAAGGGTTTGGATTTGTCCAGCTTTATGTTCTGGTTAAACGGAAAGAAGCCGAACTGGAAGAAGTACTTGATCACTATGGTGACCTGCAGGCAGAAAATCAGAAAAAGATTACTTTGAGAGAAAAAAAATGCAACATGTTGCACTAAAGCAGGTTAACTACAGGTTCTGTGATTATTAGGATTAACCCCTATAGGGTATTTGTATGTGGTCAACTGGTCTGTGTTAATTAACTACATACTCACTAATCAACTTCATTTCTTTTTTTTATGATCAACTTTTTATAAACAAAAATAACATAATTGGAACAAACAATCAAGGAAGAAGAAATAACAGACACACTGCCAATAATTTGACAGTCAAACAAGAAAGAATAAACACATACATACCTAAGCAAGAAAAAGAAGAAGAAGAAAGGTTACATTTTACAATCATTCCTTTTTACATAATCCAATATATTGGAAGAAAAATATTGCCAGGCATCAATGGTCCCAGGTTTGGCCTTATTACTTTGTGCTGTTGTACACTCACAAGTCACTATATTAAGGAGGCTATGAATCCAATATGTGTTTTGCACACATGTGCAGCGTAAAAACCAACTTCTTTTCTAAAGAAACCCTTGTTCTGTGCTAAGAATCTGGTGTTCCTTGTCAAAAATGACCGGCAATTTTAAAAATGAATCTGCCGTTATGCTGTATTATCACAGAATCTTGGAATGAATCTACTTGTAAACTAGTTTTCTTTCAGTCTTTCACAGGTTTTGTGCTTCTGAGGTTTAGCTGATTGATCGTAGGTCTCATTGATCAGAGCTTATGCACCAGTTTTTGAGTGAAAAAAGCATTATTTGTGCATAATTGTGTCAATATTTACTCAAAAAACTGAGGTTTAAGCTCAGATCAATGAGGCCTACGATCAATCAGCTCCAAAAAGACACTAAACCTGTGTTAACTGAAAGACAACAAGCTGATAAAAAGATTGAATCCAAGATTCAGTAATAATATATCATAAAGAAAAATGTATAAGCTATTTCTGTACGTCGTTCATCTCTGACTGAGAACCCTACAAGTGCATAACAAGGTGAGGAAAAAAAACTAAAAAAAATGCAAAAATGAGTTATTTTTGGTGAAGTTGTTAAACCCTGTGTGAGCCACGTCAGTAAGTTTCAGTCCAATGCGAGAAAATTAACAAGCATTTTCAAGAAAAAGAAAATCCTCTCCAAAAACACAATATGAGGGTTAAGAGAACATTTGGCAACACTTGTTGTTGTTTGGTTAACATGAACAATACAAAAATACTTCTAAAGCATTTATTAAACTGGTTAATTTCAGCATTTACTAATACATGATTCAAAACTGTCTCTGTAAATATTATTTAATGGATCTGAGCTGACATGAACTCACAATGAACAGCTGTGCTTTTATTAACTAACATAAACAAGGATTAGTAAATGCGTTGCTCGTTGTTAATTAATGTTAGATAATGCATTAACTAATGCGACCTTGTTGTAATCCAAAACCTGGTTAGACTTTATTTTAAGGTGCCCTTGTTACCAGTACTGAGTAATATTAATTAACAGCAAGCACTTAATGTAGTGTTTGTAATTCTGCATAATGTATTGTTATTACTATAGCAAGTGCATTAACACAAGGACACTGTAAATGAGTTTCCCTCACTATCATGCGGTCTGAGAGAGGACTATCAGAGAGGCGATACCTCCGTGTAGACGATGGCTGTCATCCAGAAGCGTTTGCTGGGCCGGGGAACCGACAGCATGGCCCAGAGGAAGATGAGGATGGGCAGCACCAGCGTGGCCACTGATGCGGAGATCATGTGGTTGAGGATGATGACCAGATAACACAGCATCTGAGAGTGAGCCACCAGCATGCTGTAGAGAGCGTAGCAGAGCTGGAGGAGCTGCGGCTGAGAGCGGTAGAAATGCTCCGACGCCTCCAGCTCCTCGTCGTAGAACGTCCTGACGGAGAACAACATCAGATGGGATTTCAGTGTGCACTCACTGTATAACACAGACACAATCAGCTATAATGCACTTTTGAAGTGTGCTTTCACATACAGGGAGACTGGTCACACTTTTAACATTTCTAATATAGTTTTTTTATATTTCTAACTTAAGGTTTTTATTTATTATTTAGTTATGTATTTGTTTTTAGTTTAATTTAATTTGCGTAATTTATCGTAAAGTCTATAATGACGTCTTGGCCACAAAAGGCTTCTGAACAGTTTCACTGCTATTGCTATTGGAAATATTTATCACGTTTATTTTGTTGTCACAATAGGAACCATATGCCCTCCACATGACATAAATAGCCTTGTTTTAAGAACATAATTTAAAATAATTTAACCAATTAGACCTTAAAATATTATAGTTGCTGTTGTATAATTTTAAGCATTGTTGGAAATACTAATGCATAATGTGTTGCAACACATGAATCAAATGTTATATGATTGTATTTTTACATACACTACTGTTCACAAGTTTGGGGTCAGTAATTATTATTATTATTATTTTTAATACTTTTATTCAGTGAGGACACATTAAATCAAACAAAAGTAACAGTTAAAAACCCATTATATGTTATTTCGGTTTCAAATAAATGCTGTTCTTCTGAACTTTCTATTCATCTGTGAATCCTGAAAAATAAATGCATCACAGTTTCCACAAAAATATTGTGCAGCACGACTGTGTTCAACATTGATAATAATCAGAAATGTTTGTTGAGCAGCAGATCAGCATATTATACTGATTTCTGAAGATCATGTGACACTGAAGACTGGAGGAATGATGCTGAAAATACAGCTGCACATCACAGAAATACATTACAGTTTAACAGACATTCACATAGAACACAGCTGTTTTATGTTGAAATAATATTTCACTGTTTTACTGTATTTTGATCATATAAATGCAGTCTTGGTGAGCAGAAGAGACTTCTTTCAAAAACATGTTACCAATCCAAAACTACTGAATGATAATGCTTTTGAAAAGAAGAATAAAACTCTTCTGTAGACACAGTCTAGAAGTCTCTCACACAGGTGACGTGAGGTCACCTGCTCTGCAGCAGCTCGCTGGCTGTCAGCTGCGTGTCGGCGCTCTTCTCATCGTCAGGTGTTTGGATCCTCAGCCTGCTGCCCTCGGTGCGTCCCGCTGAGCCCAGGCCCGTGGCTTTGCTGTACGAGGGAGGCGGCAGGTCTGAGGTGCTGCTCCAGAGTTTGTCTGGATGCTCTGGAAGGTCTGCCTCCTGCTGCGAGGACAGCTCACTGCCAGAGGAACACACACAATACAGGTGAGCTTGTGATTCATGCAAATAACCACAAGAGGGAAGCACCATCCCACGTTACCTGAGTGACCTGAAGGAGTTCAGAATGGACCACTAGCATAAAACACTGCATACTGCCCAGGTCCCATATTTAGTCATCTTCACATTTTTATTTAGTAGTTTATTAGGTAGTTTAGGATATATATAATCTATATATATATATATATATAGACATATATATATTTTTTCATTCAGTAATTTTTATACTTTTATTTAGTAATACTTACTTACTTTTACTTGTTTATTTATTGCCATATAAATATGATATATAAACCCAGAATTCAGAGGAAAAACAGTATTGTAAGATGTAAACTCGACTGCAAGAATTTTTTTATTTTCTATTTTGACAAAAAGTAGCAATTACCCTTATTTTTTCAATTCTGTGGCGGAAACAGAAAACGGAACTGTGAGAAAATTCAGAATTCAGATTTTTTATTTTTATCTCACAATTTTGGATCTCGCTAATCTGAACTTTTTGCAGTAATTGAAAGAAAAAGTCAGAATTGTGAGATAAAATGTTGCAATTACCTTTTTTATTTTTGTTATTCAAACTGTGTGGGATGAATTGACAGCACCTTATCAAACACCACAAATTAATAACAGACTGATCCACCATGCATTACGTATCTAATGTGTGTGGCGTTGTGACTGAATTCACTCTGAATATCTGTGTGCATTGTGCTTTGGCTGTGTGTGAGCAGAAGGTTCTGGAAACACTGTCTGTCTGTCATCACAGGGCTACAGTAACCATACACAGCGGTCTGTGTGTGTGTGTGTGTGTGTTTGTCTGGTGTGGTGGTGTGTCTGATGTGTGTGTCTGTCTGGTGTGTGGTGTGGTCGGTAGTGGTCTCTTTGTCAGTGAGTGTGTGTGTCTGTATTGTGGTTGTGTGGTGTGTGTGCCGTGTGGGGAATGGGTCTGTGTGTGTGTGGGTATGTGGGGTGTCTGTCTGTGTGTGGTCTGTGTGTGTGTCGGTGTGCGTGATTGAGTGGGTTGTGTGTGTGAGCCGTGCGGTGGGTGTGATGGTGCGAGTGTGTGGCATGCGTTGTGTGTGTGGGTGGGTGTGTGGGTGTGTGTGAGATGTGTGTGTGTGTGTGTAGTGGCGTTTGTGGGGCATGTTTGTGGGGTGTATGTATGTGTTGTGCTGTGCGTGTGATGGTGCGAGTGTGTGTGTATGCGTGTCTGTGTGTGTGTTGTGTGTGTGTCTGTCGGTGTGTGTGTGCAGTGGTGTGGGTGTGTGAAGTGTGGGTGAGTAGGTGGTGTGCGCGTGCTGTGTGTATGCAGTCTGTGTGCGAGTGTGTGTGCGTTGTGTGTTGGAGCGTGTTGTAGCTGTGATGCATGTCTGTGTGTTGGTCTGTTGTTGTGTGTGGTTGCGTGGATGGTGGGCAGTGTGTGTGTATGAGTGTCTGTGTGGTGTCTGTGTTGTGTGTCTGTCTGGTGTGTGGGCGTGCGTTGTGTGTGGCGCCCTGCGTGCGTGTGCTGGTGCGAGTGTGTGTGTATGCGTGTCTGTGTGTGTGTCTGTGTGTGACTGTGTGTGTGTGTGTGCGTGTGTGTGTGTGAGTGTGTGTGTGTGTGTGTGAGTGTGTGTGAGTGTGTGTGCATGCGTTTCTGTGTCTGTTTGTGTGTGTGTGTGTGTGTGTGAGTGCAAGTGTGCGTGCAAGTGTGCGTGCGTGTGTGTGAGTGTGTCTGTGTGTGTGTCTGTCTGTGTGTGTGCGTGCGTGTGCTGGTGCGAGTGTGTGTGTATGCGTGTCTGTGTGTGTGTGTGTGTGTGTGTGTTGTTACATTGTGTGTGTGTGTGTGCGTGCATGTTAACGCTCAGGACAGATTGGTTTACACACATAATAGAGTCACCTGCCTCCTAACAGGTAATGACAGAAAGCCCCGGAGCTGTAAGTACACAGAAACACACGCCGGTCTGAAGCAGGGCTCATACCTCGACGACTGCAGGTCTACACTAGGCAGGCGGCAGAGTCTGGGTCGAGAGCGCTGGCTGGTTTTGAGAACGCTGTCGCTGGTCTCCTCAGGCTGGTCCAGAGTGGACTCATACAGCACAGTGGATTCTGTGTACACACTACAGAAAACACACAGACAAGAACCAGATTCAGGATTCACTTACAATAAATAACATGTTATTAGCACGTTTTGTTGAATATGGCACCTTTCAGATGTCATGCAAACAATATGGTATAGGAATATAGCAATCAATTAGTACCACAGTATTACAAGAAATGATATGGAAATATTATGATTTTACTAAGGAACCATGGTTTTATTTTAAGTGTAAACAGATTTGATCACAGCAATAAATTGCATTTGACTATATATTCATATAGAAAACAGTTATTTCTTTAGTAAAATATATTTTTTTTAAAATTAGCAGAGGAATCTGATGATTTGGCGTCGGTGAGCTGGTGAGACTGAAGGGTGTTGTTGAAATCTGGCGCACTGAATCCTTGGCAAACACCTTATCGCAGTGTGTGCCTTACACTGGGTGTAGCGAGAGTCAAAATAAGTAAGTCGTCCTGCGAAATAACAGGCTGCTCCACTGAACTATGCTGCTCCTTTGATGAGAACAGTGTCTGATTTATAGTTCACATGGGTGACTAAACAAGCTGATATTCAAAGGAAAGTGCTGCTCATGTCATACTTTTATACACCAGGTTTTTTTACTAGTAGACAACTAGTCCTGCCTTGGTCTTGTGCAGTTTTAAAAATCCTCTTCAAACTACTTTGTGCGCTTATATAGACACCCGAATTAGGGCTGGGTATCAAGGATCAGCTCCATTTTAGAACTGGTTATGAATTTCCAAGAACTGCAGATACGATAAGACATGCACATATCAATTCCGCTTATCAGGCACATTTTAAAGTGCAAGAAGATGCAAAAGAGAACTCAAGTCAGCACTCGTACAGTTTTCACATCCACAGCATGAACACAGAAAGCCGCCTCCCATATATTGCACGAATACTGAGTTGAGTTCTCTTTCACGTGAACAGACAAATACACACAAAATGATGTCAAAATATCCTCATAAACTCAGTCGGTCTTGAGTGAAAGTAAACAGTTGAGGAAAAACAAACACGTGTGTCAGTATATTGGACTGATGCATTAGGTCTTAAAGGGACAGCAGCCTCAAATTCCTGCTGTTGTCTGTGCCATTAATGTTGATCAAAGATCAAAGGAAAAATAAAATCACTCACTGATCTGTTGACACGTTAATAAGGATTAATCTATATTTTATTTATAAAAAGAAAACTATATAGTGTCATTTTACATTTGATTACAATTAATTTCAATTTCTGTACCTGAATTTATTGATGCTATTTTTATTACTGACTGTTCACTTGTCTTTAATAAAGTTTGGCATCTATATTTGGTTTTCTAGTTGTGGTATATTTGGTATAAACCATATGAAAAAATCTCTTTGTGTAAGTGTTGTTTAGGCTGCTGATTTTTGTTCATGGCATTCATCTGCAATAGAATGCTTTGCAAAAAAGACAAAGAATATATATGTTTCATATCTAAAAATCGGACTTCTTTTTTTGCACTTTATTGGAAACGAAAATGGGACTCATTAAGAATCTGAATAAATAAGATTCGAACAATACCCAACCATACAACTGAGCATTTACTAAACACATCCTCTGTCGTACTTCAGCTCCCAATTTCTGCAGACAGCTTTAACGGAAGACTCTTTCTCCGGGTTAAGAAAACAAAAGAGTGCTTTTCTTGGAGGTAAATCAACCCTGAGATAAGTGGGACTTTCTGGATTAGTCATTGAGTAGACATTGAGAGTATCTGTCTGGAGGCATGAAACAATATTATTTAAACTTTATAAAGCTGAAAGTAACAGTTCAATTACATGTGCATAAATTAGATTTTCTTTCCATCCATTTTCCATGTCTCAAATAGGGTTGGGTATCGAAAACCGGTTCCATTTTAGAACCGGTTCCAAATTTCCAAGAACCGGGTATTCGATAAGACGCATGCATTTCGATTCTGCTTAACGATTCCTGCGTTCGCATTTTAATGTGATTTATAACGATTTAAGTGCAGGAACGGAAAGAACTTGCGCCTTGTTTGCGTGCATTTCACTGCAGAAAAGGTTGTTCTGGGCTGGAACTGACTTCTTTCGTATTTATCGACCAGTATGCAAGAAACTACGTCAGTATATCATCATAAACACAGCCGTTTGTGTCTTAAGTGAACGTAAGCAGATCGTGAGCACACGTGTACAGTGTTTTTTAGATCCGGTGCGTTTGGGTGTTAAAGAAACAGCAGCCTAATAAACGCACTGCCTGTCATTAATGTTAATCAAAGAACAAAAGAAAATCATTCACTGATCTTGAATTCATATATTTCTGTCATGACAACTCATGGAGGGATTGGCATGGTAATGTACATGACAATGATAATGTATTTGGTCTTGGCAGAATAGAAGTACAGAGACTGCTGCTGCTGCCAATACATCCACAACATGCTGCTGTGAGCATGTAAGAAATACTGCTGCTGCGAATATAACATACATGTAGCATACATGAATCACTTCGTAGAGATCTATACAGGTGGAGCTGGGGAAGGTGGAGGGTTTCTGAAGCACACTGCAAACTGCTACAGCAAGCACTAGTCATATATTTGAATGTTGAGCAGCGAGCTCCTTGGCTACCGATACAGGAGAGAACCAAACAGCTGTGCCATGTGATAATGATGTCATTACGTCAGATTGCGTTAGACCTATTGGATTGCGCCATCTAGATTTTTCATGCCAGAACTCGTGTATCTTTAATAACTTTAATAATCTATATTTTATTTATGAAAGAAAACTATGCAGTGTTTTTAAACTTTTAATTACAGTTTCTGTACCTGAAATTAGGTTCAGTTGTAATTATTTATGCTGTTGCTAATTGATTTGTTTGTTCCTATTTTATTACTGACTGTTTACTTGTCTTTAACACTTTAATATTTGAAATTTATATTAGTCTAGTTGTTTTTGCTGTGGTATTTTTTTAAAGCATAGGCAAAAGTTCCTCTTGTAAGTGTTCTGTAGGCTGCTGATTTTTGCTCATGTTATTTAGCTGCAACAGAATGCTTTGTAAAAAGACACAGAACCCTAGTTTCAAACAGATCTAGAACGCATTGAGAGGAGTTTCTTCACCTGGACAGGTTTTCTCCAGAGAGATCGGACTCGTAAGCCTGGCTCCGCAGAGGGCTGAAGTCCGAGTACTCGTCCTCAGCGGACACTGGCCTGCACATCTGCCTCTGGTAGTACGTGTGGATGCTGTCCCGCGATGGAATATTCCCCTGCAGGGCAGCAGACGAGGGGTTAAACCTCAAGGTCCGTTCCAAGCATGATGCTCATGATTCATGTGAAGTGTAATTATAGCATTGGTGCTAATACTGATTCTGCATTCGATTCCATGAAGTCCATTGAGATTCGATGACACTTGTTATTTTAGTGTTATTTATATAGTATTATTATTACATGGCTCTCTGAAATGCTTGATTCTGACAGTATTTACTGTAAAAAGGAATCAGAGGACTTGAAATTATTTTGCAATGACAACCAGCTGGAAGTACATTATCCTTTACTTTTAGTACTTATTAATATTTTTAATTAGCTTTTTATTTTGTTCAGTTTTTATATACAACTGTTTATTTGCTTTTTCGCATCGAATTAATATTTTTTTTAAATATTTCTATTTATCTTTAGATTTATTTCGGTTTTAGTCATTTGACTATACTCTACTTTTATACATAGTGCTATTGCAACATATTTTTAATTAAGATCGTATTCTTATAAGTTTTCACTATATTTTACTTATTTTATTTTATTCTTTTCCGCTTCAACTGAATCCAAAAATCATATGTTTCCCCCAGTATGTAATAATCTGTAGCTCATTTAAAATTACATATTTTAAAGCGTGAATGTATTGTTAAAATGTAATATTCATTGTAAAAATGATAGATTTATTTATCCTTTTATATCTATTTTATCTATAGATTTATTCCATATTTTAATTTTTCACTCCATTTCTAACACGGGCAATGGTTAACAATATCTGCATTCTCAAATTATTACATCATTACATAATGCAATAAAGTTTCTTAATTTTAAGATGTTGCTATAAGCTACAAAACAGTTAAAATAAAATAGTTAAAATACTAACAAAAAATACTTATAACATAAATAGGAAAAAAAAACAAAAACAAAGATCATGTGTCACATGCAGCCAATAACACATGATAAAATAGAAAAAATGCAGATGCAGGCCAATCAGCAGCACTCTGGAGTGATTTCTCGTGCCAGCACTACCTTCTTGACCTCATGAGTGAGCATGCAGCGCTCAATGCGCAGGACGGTGGAGATATCGATGTGCTCCTGGCAGATGGAGTTGAGCCAGGCAGTGAAACCGTCCAGCAGGGTCAGGAAAAGCACCCAGGAGAACTTCACGATGTTAAACACTCGCTTCAGGGTGTTATCTGGAGTGGAGAGATACAGTTGAGGTCAAAAGTTTACATTACATTCTACATTTCAGAATCAGCAAAATGTTAATTATTTTACCAAAATAAGAGGGATCATACAAAATGCATGTTATTGTTTATTTAGTACTGACCTGAATAAGATATTTCTCATAAAAGAGGTTTACATATGTGACCCTGGAGCACAAAACCAGTAATAAGGGTACCTTTTTGGAAATTGAGATTTATACATCATCTGAATAAATAAGCTTTCCATTGATGTATGGTTTGTTAGGATCGGACAATATTTGAAAATCTGGAATCTGAGGGTGCAAAAAAATCTAAATATTGAGAAAATCATCTTTAAAGTTGTTCAAATGAAGTTCTTAGCAATGCATATGACTAAACAAAAATGAAGTTTTTATATATTTACGGTAGGAAATTTGCTAAATGTCTTCATGGACCATGATCTTTACTTAATATCCTAATGTTTGAATCATACCATGTAATTGTTGGCCTTTGCTACAAATATACCCCCGCGACTTAACCACTGACTTTTGTGCTCAGGCACAATATGTTTACATATAGTAAATAATAGTTGAATTTATAAAAATGATCCGGTTCAAAAGTTTTGATTCTTAATGCTGTTGTTCGCTGAATGATCCACAGCTGTGTGTTTTTTGGTTAGTGGATAGGTTGTTCATGAGTCCCCTGTTTGTCCTGAACAGTTAAACTACCTGCTATTCTTCAGAAAAATCCTGCACTCCCACAAATTCTTTGGTTTTCCTGCATTTTTGTGTATTTGAACCCTTTCCAACCATGATTGTATGAGTTTGAGATCCATCTTTTCACACTGAGGACAACTGCGGGACTCACACAACATTCCGAAGGTTCACACCTCACTGAATTCTCCAGAAGGAGAAACCATGGCATTAGTTTTGAAGAGCAGGGCCCAATTGAACTTATTTTGTTTGCTGGCAAATATTAACTATCCCCTCTGTAGCCCTGAATGGCAGTACTAAGAAAAAACAAAACATATATATATATATATATATATATATATATAATATAATATCTATATATAGATAGATATTTAGGCAAAATAGACCTCAACTATATCATACTGTGGAGGCCGAAATGACGATTAACTCTATATGAGGAGGCTTTTGAAGTTGGTCTCACCTGGACCATCAGATACCTCCTGCTCTGTAACACCTTC
>JADLZN010004398.1:82500-140044 GCA_018155175.1 Sinocyclocheilus anophthalmus
GGTGTGTGGATTTTCTAATCAAGTCCAATCAGTATAATCACACACAGCTGGACTCAAATGAAGGCGTAAAACCATCTCAAGGATGATCAGAAGAAAAGCACAGCACCTGAGTTAAATATATGAGTTTCACCAGCCAAGGGTCTGAATACTTAGGAGCATGTGATATTTCAGTTTTTTCTTTTTTAATAAATTTGCAAAAATGTAAACAATTCTGTGTTTGTCTGTCAATATGGGGGGCTGTGTGTACATTAATGAGGGAAAAATTTTTTTTAAATTATTTTAGCAAATGGCTGCAATGTAACAAAGAGTGAAAATTTTAAGGGGGTCTGAATACTTTCCGTACCCACTGTATCTATCTATAAACCTGTAATTTTGTTAAATATTATTGCAATTTAAAATAAGTTTCTATTTTAATATACTTTTAAGATAACTGTATATTCTGTGACTGTGGCAGCTGTATTTCACACATTCCCTCCAGTCTTACAGTGTCACATGAGCTCAGAAATCAGTTAATATGCTGATTGCTGCCTCAACAAACCATTCTATTATTATCAATTTGAACACATCGTGCTGGCACAATATTTTTGTGATTTTAAAAAATTTTTTTTAGGATTCCTTGATAAATAAAAAGTTAAAAAGAAAAGTGTTTATTCAGAATAGAATTTGTGTGTTTTTTTACGATATACACTACTATTCAAAAGTTTGAGGTCAGTAGTTTTTTTCTTTCTTTAAAAAAAAAAAAAGAAATATACTTTTATTCTGCAAGGATGTGTTAAATGGATAAAAGTGATAGTATAGATTGTATTGTTAGAAAAGATTTCTATTTATATAAATGCTCTTCTTTTTAACCTTTTATTCATCAAGAAGCAAAAGAATAAGTATCACAAGTATACTTTTATATACAGTATATATAAGTATAATATATATAAGCGCACAACAGTTTTTTTTGTTCAACACTGATTATAAATCAGCATATTCAATTTTGATCACAGAAATATATTATATCTTAAAGTACATTAAAAAAGGAAACCAATAGAGAATTGCAATACCATTTTCACAATATTACAGTTTTTTTCTGTATTTTTGATCAACAGTGTATGTTCCCCCCCCCCCCCCCCCCCCCCAACACACAACAATATTATGTGGACAACATTTTCATTTACATGAATCAATAAAACATAAAAGAAGTGCTGAACCAGACTTCAGAATCAAGATATTAATATGGACTGTGTTCTAATTTGAGAAAGTTTTAGAAATGAATCAAACTTACCAATTCTAAAATGTTTAAATCAGCTATTAAAACATCTTCACACTTTCATACCAGCTAAGTAAAACTCTCCTAATGGCAACATTATCTCAAATATATCATGAATAGTTCATAAATCACCCAGCCCTGCATGCTCCAGCAATCGACTGCATAATAACACTGCCATGCATTGCACCGTATCCGCTCTGTTTACACGGCGGCCAGGTGATTGACGTGCAACTGTAATAATCAGACATTTCGGCTCTATTTGCTCTCCACAAATGCATGTATCTTGAGCAACTGGAGAGCATGAAAATGCGGTATAGCACCATAGCTGTCGAGAGCTGACACACACTACAGCATACAAGAAGAGAGGAGATATATCAGGCATTGTGAAGTACCTTGGCTGCCCTGATTACATACTGCAGTACAGTTTTGGGCAGTTTAATGACAGACTTTGGTAAAGCCAGCAAAGCAGAGGCAAACTTTCGGATAGCTCTCTACAAGAGACGACAGAGCAGGGATGGTTAGTCAGGGCGCTAGTGATGTTACCGCTCGATTAGTGGTCTGGTTAATAACAAAACATTGTTAAGTGCTGAGGGAACAAAAGAAGAAAACATTGAAACATTTTCGTAACACAGAACCATTTAGGTTAAACACAGTTTCGTGTGGGAACAACACAATTCAGCACAGTTATACGACTTAAAAAAGGGTGCGCATGCAGTAAAGCACTGAAGTTTCTGGAATATTTACCTGGAACGCTGATCTTTTGGGAGGTTCCTCGTCCTTTTTGTCCTCGTCTTCCTCCTCTTCCTCACTATCTGTCTCAAATAAGTAATAATTGCCACTTCGGACCACTAAAAGAGACAACATCACACACATCACTTTTCTATTTAAAAAAACATCATAAAACCAATAATAAAATATAATGAAAAAACTATATTTAAAAAAAAACAAAAACTGAAAAATGAATTATTTTGCATTTCATTATTTAAAAAATTTATTAATTTATTTGTAAAGATTTATTTTGTATTTATTTATTCGAATAAACAGTGCCCAGTCATGTTTAAATTATATTTAATTAAATTTTTGAAACACAAACTATGCTTAGATGTGAAATATTGAGTTCACATTGAGATCTCTGTCTAATGATTGCGTATGTTGGTATTTGAGCAAATCTGAGCTCAATCTGAGACATTGCTGAGATCTCTGGGCAGACAAATTTGAGATTATTAATGTTTTTTTCTAGGGGAACACATTTGAGAAACAAGTCTCATTTTGCTCTTTATTTAATCTCACTGTTGTTTAGAAGAAACAGTTGAGGCATCAAAGAAATCTTATGATTTTCCCCTTTCAAATGTGAATCTGAGCTGCAATATTTATCCGAATGACATCAGATCAACATTGAGGTCTTGTGAAATGAATATGAATAGTTTTATTTCAGTTGCACAATAATGAGCATTCGGGAGACACTAACTGGACGCATGATCAACCCAAGGCTTCCACCATTGCTTCCTTTCGTCTTTCTTCTTCTCTTTGCTGTTGTCTCCTGTAATGTAGAGAAGTGCTTCAGTGAACCCATAACACACAACACGCTTTAAAACATTAACACCGTTTCAAAGAGCGCACATTTACTCAGAGCTCTGGTATGCGCGTTTCATGTGTTTTAGATTTGATTGCAATGCATTTAACACCGCAGTTAAACGCAGGCACTTGTGGAATCTAGGAACCTTCAGTTCACTGACACTGATGTTGCACTAAAGCGTGTTTCGACAAAGATTCAGTCAAACGTGTGTAGGACAACACAATTGTTATTTTTAATTTATGTGAATTAAGTGTATTCTACTTATGAATATATTTCGATTATTCTCAGGAAACGGTGCCATTTGTGTCCCCGTGATTTACTAATATTACAATTAACTGGATACTGAAATATACTTATTTTTATTGCAAATCTATTATTTGATAAATTGAATTATGTTTATTGTATAATGAGAAAAAGTACTCAGTATATATTATGAACTATTCAAAAGTTTGGGGTCGGTCGGATTTATCAACTGTTTTTGAAAGAAGACTTTTCTGCTCACCAAGGCTGCATTTATTTGATCAAAAATACAGTAAAAACAACAATAAAATTGATGATTCTAATTCCATCTAGACCAGCTGTTCTCTCTGTGAATCTGTGTTAAACGGAATGTATTTCTGTGATGTGCAGCTGTATTTTCAGCATCATTCCTCCAGTCTTCAGTGTCACATGATCTTCAGTAATCAGTATAATATGCTGATCTGCTGCTCAACAAACATTTCTGATTATTATCAATGTTGAACACAGTGCACAATATTTTTGTGGAAACCGTCATACATTTTATTTTTCAGGATTCACAGATGAAGAGAAAGTTCAAAAGAACAGCATTTATTTGAAATAGAAATCGTTTGTAACATTATAAATGTCTTTACTGGCACTTTTGATCAATTTAATGCATCCTTGCTGAATAAAAGCATTCATTTCAAATTTCAATAAGTCCAAAATGCTCTCGTGTAAATATACCTTCATCCTCCTCCTCTTCCTCCGTGACACCTGAGTGGCGTTCCCCACTTTCCTGAGCCAGAGACAGCATCCTCTCTTTACCTCTCTTAAACTTCTGCTGTCGGCTTTTGATGCGGTCCATCCTGAGAGAAACAGACAGAGGGAAACGGAGAAGATGTTATCTTGAGTCCTCAGCCTGTCTGCTTGAGCTGACCTAATTTAGCTGTTCCCTTGAACACTGGTTAACCAGCGGCTCTCAGGGGCTAAAAATGCAGGATAAATGATAGGAAACACTGTGACAGAGAAAAAGCAATACGCAGCAATCTGTGTGTCTCATTAATGTGTGTTCATGCATCAATCAGCGCATGATTTCATAGGACTGCGTGAAAAGGGAATGCAGCAGTTGGCACCGAACAATGAAGCATTGTGAGTCTCGCACTGAACTCACTGTCTCTTCAGCAGATCCATGGACTTCTTCTCTTCTTCTATTCTGGCTTTAACCGCCTTCACAATGGTCGCCTGAAACAACTCCGCTCCTCTGACAGACAAACAAAGAGGAACAGAGACACGAAACAAACAAACCACAGTCTGAATACGCCTGGAATGCTCTCATAACAAAATTATAACATTTTAAAATATCAAACCGCTTCAAATGGACTCTTTGTAGTGCTTTTTATCTGCATATTCATTTATCACGATCAGTTTGTTTTGTAAAGCTGTCATGTTGTCTTTTATTGTGTGACAATTAAAGGGTTAGTTCACTCAAAAATGAAAATTAGCCCATAAATGACTCACCCTCGAGGCATCCTAGGTGTATATGATTTTCTTCTTTCAGTTGAATCCAGTCGGAGTTATATTAAAAATTGTCTTTGATCTTTCAAGCTGTTTAATGCCACTCAGCGGGTGTTGCATGCATCAGTCCAAAAGCAGTTAAATAAAAAGCGCCCATCCATTTAAAAAACTCACACGGCTCCGGAGGGTGAACAAAGGCCTTCTGTAGCGAATCCATGCGTTTTTGTAAGAAAACTTCTTTTGGACTGATTCATGCAACACCCGCTTAGTGGCTTAACAGCTTGAAGCTCAAGACACTTTTAATAGAACTCCGACTGGATTCTTCTAAAGAAAGAAAGTCTTATTACCCCTGGATGCCCTCGGGGGTGGAGTCATTATGGGCTAATTTTATTTTGGGTGAACTAACCCTTAGAATAATTACGTTGACATTAAGAAAAAATTACCCACACCATAATTGTGATATGCAGGGTATTAATAGGCAAACCTACAACTAAAACTTTAATCTCAAATTAAAACCATTACCACATCAATCAATAAAAAAAAAAAAAAGAAATAAAATTAAAATTCCTTTAAATAAAATAATGTTAACTTAGATTTATTTTTTTTTTTCGCTACAACATTTCTCATTTAATTTATTTGACATTAAGTACTACAATAACAACATATACACAGTATATATATATATATATATATATTGTGTATATATATATATATATATAAACTACAAAAAATGACAAACAACCCAAACATTACATTAAAACATACATAAATAAAAATAACTAAAATCAAAATACAATCAAACATAAAAACTATAAAAATCATACATAGAAAATAAATGAACTAATAAACAAATGATAAAATAAAATAAATAAATTAAATTAAATAAACAACTATAATAGTAACCTAATGTTAAAAATTAAACTGGATTTTTACATGCGCCAAACCTAAGAATCTAATGAACAGGCAGACAGCAGTCATGCTAGCATTTACCTGGAGGCGAGGACTGATATAACGGATGTCAGCTCTACTTGTAGGAAGTAGTAGCTTCTGAAAACTCGTCTCTTGCAGCTGAGAAAATCGAAGCAGAGGCTGTCCCCAGATTATCGCCGGCCTCGTCACTCGGCAGCTCGCCCTGTTTTATTTCTTCTGCTCCGCGGCGAGAGATTCACAGACTAATCAAGCTTCTGCCTGACACAGCTTCGGCCATTCAAACGTGAGTTAACCATTAAATGCTCATACCCTTTCATCCTATTTTAATTAGTGCTTTTTAAAAAATGGTTTTTTCTTCATCTGAGTGGTTCAAAACGATTCTTTAGATGAACAAACACACAAAACGAAACAGACTTTATTCCTTGTGTCTAAGTGGATAGTTTTCACCCAAAATATCGGTCATCAGAGATAGTTTGCAGATGATTTGTTTCTTCATAGGTTGGGAGAAATGTAGCACTGCATCAGTGTCTCAGCAATGCTGCTCTGCAGTGAATGGGTGCCGCATAATGAGAGTCCCCACCCTCGTTCTAAACACATCACACCTCCACAACCGCTCCATCCATCAGTGAACATCTGGAGATACAAAAGCTGAAACTAATCCACCTTAAGACGCTTTTAACAAAAGACATTGAGTCCTATACATCCATAATAACTCTCCGTCGCCGTGATCAGTGGTTCTGGTGTGAATCAGGATGAGAAATCGCAGGCGATCAAGCAGCGTTTGAAACAGCTCTAAACACAAAAAAAATGTGGCCCTGGATTTTTGATGCACTTTTTCACTGGAGGAAGCGTTATTATGGATTATAGACTCATATTTCTTGATGGATGTGTTTCAGCTTTTGTCTTCTCCAGATGTTAACTGATGGACTGGAGTGCTGTGGATTACTTGTGGATTATTGTGATGTTTTTATCAGCTGTTTGGACTCTCAACAGGATTTCTCCAAACCTGATGAAGAAACAAACTCAGCTACACCGTCTGATCGTCGTGAGGATGCGCCATTTTTTGTGGCAGTAAAGCTTTTAAAAAAGAAAGCACTGAAACATCAAAGTGTACAGCGAATGTAGAAAGTGAGCCTTCAATTCTTTAAACCAAAGAGGAAATGAAGGCATAACTTACGCTTTGAATATCCTTTTATAGTGCAGGCCAGACTGAATAACTGGATCAGCCAGCAGTGATTGGCCACCAGCGCTTTTATATATCCACACGCCACGATCTGAGAGCCGAGAGAACAGAAACCACAATCACATCCAGCAGAACTCTTTGATATCTCACACTTCGGATGAACCTCTTTACAGTTTGATTTTCAACTACTCGTTGAATACTGAAGCCACCTTTCCAAAACTGTTCATACAGACTGCATTACCAACATGTATGTATCTTGGCCAAACAGTTGATCTCACCTCCAAAACACACTCAGACCAACAAAACACTTCATATAGGTCTCAAAATAAGCTTGTTTCACCAGAACACTGGCAACAACTCTCAACAGGAGCATTACATAAACTATCAACTTTTATCTTTGAAGTTTGAGTGATTTGTCACAGAAGTATTTCATTATAGGATAAGAATAACATCTTTTCATTTTACTGACTGTATTAGAGCACAACGAATAAATGAGAAAAGCAGCACCCCCATTTCTTTACATACAAAAAACAAACAAATCATTAACGTTTACAAAATGTACTTGTGAAAAATAAAAAATAAATCAATAAAATTGAGAATTAAAAAAAAAAAAAGAATAAATTCCTGAAGCAATAATTAGAAAGAAAAATGAAAAAAAAAATCAATAAAAAGTTGAAATTTTTTTTATAAATTCCTGGAGCAATAATTACTAATAAAAATAAAAATAATTAAAAAAAAAAAGTTGAAAAAAAGAACAATTCCGAAGCAATAATTACCAAGAAACATAAAAATAAAATACAAAAAAACAGTTGATAAAAAAAAAAAAAGAATAAATTCCTGAAGCAATAATTAGAAAGAAAAATGAAAAAAAAAATCAATAAAAAGTTGAAAAAAATAAAAAATGAATAAATTCCTAAAGCTAATTAAAAAGAAAATAAATAAGTAAAAAGTTGGAAAAAAAAGACAAAAATGTATAAATTCCTGAAGCAATAATGAAAAAAAAAAAAGAATATTTTCCATTTATGCAACATATTTCGGTTAGTGAGGCAGGTGTGCGTGTGTTGTGTGTAATTTGCATCATTGACACACTATTTTCCTATTTAATACTGTAAAGCTGCTTAGACACCATCTGTATTGTTAAAAGCGCTGTATAAATAAAGCTGACTTGTCTTGACTTGACTTGTAATTATTAATCAAATCCCAAAAGCATTCAGACCCACAGAAATGCAGAGCGCTACGAACAGAACTGTGATTTTTTTGGCTGTTCAGCACATATTTCAAGCATATTTACAACACCTCTGAGTGAAAGATCTGCGAGCAGACTTATGAGATACTCACCGAGAGAATGTTTTTCATGGTGATTACGAAGACGTTGTATGCTATGAGGAAGTCCCAGTAATGAAGGATGCTTTTGATTGGCTTCAGTAACAGCTCGCCACCAAAGATCAAGAAGTAGAAGCAGGCGAGCAGGTATCCCATGCAGAAGATGCTGATGCGTGTGGTGCCCGTGATGAAGATGATGGTCAGGACGAACCAGAACAGATAGCTGAACATCATCACCTTCAGCATGTCCAAATACGACCTGCGGAGAGGACAGAGACAATGAAGGGTGAAGTCTGAACAGTTTTGTTTTTTCAGCTGCTTGCACACATTTTCAAAACCTTGCCTCTATTTTTCTAAACTTTACACACAAATCCAAGAATTGCACACAAAATGCAAAATGCATCGCATCTCTTGCAAAATGAAGCACTGCATTTAAAATATCACAGACACATCTCAAAAGCAAACATTTGCCATACTATTAATTCCTGTTAGATTTTGGTGTGTTACATCGATGTTGTGTTTTCCAATCTCAAATAAATGCTGTTCTTTTGAACTTTCTGTTCATCTGTGAATCCTGAAAAATAAAATGCATCACATTTTCCACAAAAATATTGTGCAGCACAACTGTGTTCAGCATGGATAATAACAAAGGTTTCTCGACATCAGATCAGCATATATACTGATTTCTGAAGATCATGTGACCTGAAGTCTGGAGGAATGATGCTGAAAATACAGCTGCGCATCACAGAAATACATTACAGTTTAACAGAGATTCACATAGAAAACAGCTGTTTTACATTCTAATAATATTTAAAAATTGTACTGTATTTTTAATTAAACGCAGCTCTGGTGAGTGGGTCAAAGATGTGAGTCCCATTTTGGTGTCCGCATCAAATAAAATAGGCAAAAGTGATTTTATATACATAAAGAACATATTAAATGCAAGTATGCATTTAATATGTATTTAGTAAGTGTCTACTTTAATGTTTCAAATAACGTTTGTGAAAATAAAATGTGAAATCATGTTCCATCATCATTCAGTGTAACCGTTATTAAACTATATAAAATAATACGTGATCATCCTAAATTTTGTGGTTTGAAGATTTAAAAAGACAGTAAATTAGCATTTAGTAGCTGATCTTTAAATAGAAACTAATGATGCTTGTTCTAGTGACGATCGTGATTTTTTGGCATATGAATTATTGTTACCCTGAACGATATTTTAGCGGGTGTCTTCTGTAAATCTTGGTAAAAATGTATGATTCTCAGAAATATAAAATTAGACTAGGACACATTCTAATGTAAATGAAACCGTATTGGACTTTTATAGTTTTGATGCTTGACGACCCTTTTTCCGTCTTTGACTCAAGCAAAAAAAAAGACTTCTTTTAAAACATAAAAAAATCTTACTGACCCCAAACTTTTGAGTAATAGTGTATATATCATTATTAGTATTCACAGATGGTTATTATTATATTGGTCTGGTCAGGCTCCAAAGTTCATCAGTTATCAGAGGAAAATATTGTCTTTGGCATCAAAAACACAGACTGTAAACAATCATACGATGATATTTGCTAGGAAAGGCCATTTTTGCTAATAATGTTCAACCCCGAACCATTTTGCATCAAATGGCACCGTTTCCTCAGAATTACCCATAATGCATTAGCAGGTTATTTGGTTTTACTGGAATCTGCAAGAATATTAATAAGTGTAATGATGAAGAAGTGGAAAAACTGAGCAGAACTGTATGCTCTTGAAAGAAATCTGACGTGTGCTCTTTAGCATTGTAATTCAGATCGATTATAGAAATATAATCCGTTTAACTCATTTTAAGCCATTCTGCGGCCCTTTGGAAGTTCACGGAGATTGAGAACCTCTGGTCTATATTTTGTAGAAAACACAAGACATACAGATTATGAATGTGTTTTTCTGTTTTGAAATGGACCTCAAAAGAAACTAAATGTGCAATAAAGGTGTGTAAATGTAAAAAAAAAAAAAAATTGTTTTGTTTAAATAACATTTACATCAGAAAAGCCATTGAATGGCCATAAAAATTACTTTGATAAATATATGCACAGTATTTACATATTAATGATTGTATCCTTAACCTGTTGTCCTCTTTATTTAATTCACATTTGAATAAATCTGTGATGAAACAAGTTATTATTACAGCCACTTTTTAAATGTGTATATTTCAACAACAAATTTGGAATAGAAAGCACATTTCTTTTATTACAAAGTCAACATAAAAATGGTCTTATGTGCAGTTTAAAGTTTTTATGTGAGTGTCGATGAAATTGATTTTTTTCCCCCCTTTTTGGTTTCAGTCCATTGGCTAACTGAAAATTGCAAAATAAATAATAAAAATAATAAAAACTAATAATTAAATAATAATTGAATTCATGCATTAGTTCTCATATAATTTAATGAAATGTAAAAAATCGCCGCAATAATATTAATACAGTTATAGAAACACTACTTTAAAATAAGTTTAAAAAGGTCATTTTTACATTTAGTCATTTAGCAGAAGCGACTTACAAACGAGGACAACAGAAGCAATCAATGCTATACAGCCTCCGTTAAACCAACACAGCACACATAGCAAGGTTTTTTTTAAATTATATAATAAAAGAAAACAGATAGAACGAAAAAGGATAGAGCAAGCTAGTGTTAGAGGTCTTTTTTGCTTTTTGTTAATTGTATAATAAATAAAAGAAAACCAATAGATAGAATACAAAAAGATTAATAAGCAGTTTTATTCTTTATTTATTTGAAAGAAAACAAGCAGTTCGTAAATGAATAGAGTGCAAGTCTAAAAGGGGCAATTTTTTAAAGAATAGAATTAGAATAGAGAGTGCTAGAATTAGAGGGTCGGATAAAGACGGAAGAGATGTGTTTTTGGCTGATTCTTGAAGATGGCTTTTCGATTGATTTTTTTTTTTTTTTTTTTTGCTCCCTACTCCTGATTTTCGTTTGGTTTGGCCCAGAATTTTAATTTCAGTGCATGACTAATACTAAGTACACATGATTAAATGAACTTCGTGTGGTCTGGGCTGTTTGTGTGAGATGTGTACCTGCAGTGGATGAAGTCGGGCACGGGGTTGTGCTGGCTGAAGCTGGCGGCATCCAGATCTCGACAGATCTCCACATTATCACCCGCCTGCAGCTGCACGGCCGTCACGCTCTCCTCCTCAAACACACGGCCCTGCAGCGACGCGCACAGCAGCAGCATGAAGTCGTCTGCAGAGAGAGAGAGAAGAGAGCGCCATGTGAGGAGAGAGCGTTAAAGCAGAGCTGGGGAGCGTTAACACAGATTCAACATTACTCACAGAGGAGGAAGAGCGAGCTGGGTTTGGTGTGGAAGTCTGGGAAGTAGAGCCACTTGATGACGTTTGAGTCCATGCTGGAAGACGGCCGTCTCCACGGATAGTCTGAACCGAAGGAGATATATTGGTGGAATTCAGAAATACAGCCAAGAGCCTTCTTCAAGATAACCGAGAGGGAATTTGCTGTTATCTTAAAGGAATAGTTCGCCCCAAAATTTTTCTAATTTGCTTGAAATGTGCTCACTCTCAGGCTGTCCCAGATGTAGATGAGTTTGTTTCTTCATCAGGTTTGGAGAGATGTAGCATTGCATCAGTGTCTCAGCAATGGATGCTCTGCAGTGGATGGGTGCCGAACAGCTGATAAAACATCACAATAATCCACAAGTAATCCACAGCACTCCAGTCCATCAGTTAACATCTGGAGAAGACAAAAGCTGAGACAAATCCATCATCCATAATCCATAATAACTCTTCCTCCAGTGAAAAAGTGCATCTGCTGTTGTCTCTCGCATCAGAATCCAGCCTCAATGGTGTTTTGGCTTGTAAACGGTGTTTGATTTGTGTAGATTTCTCTCCTGATTCACACCAGAACACTTTTTCACTGGAGGAAGCGTTGTTATGGATTATAGACTCTATGTATTTTAGTTAAAAGCGTCTTAATGCTGGATGTGTTTCAGCTTTTGTCTTCTCCAGATGTTAACTGATGGACTGGATGCTGTGGATTAATGTGATGTTTTTTATCAGCTGTTTGGACTCTCATTCGGACGGCACCCCTTTCCTGCAGAGCATCCATTGCTGAGACACTGATGCAATGCTACATTTCTCCAAACCTGATGAAGACACAAACTCATCCTAATCTTGGTTGGCCTGAGTTTGTGTACATCTTCAGCACATTTTCATTATTGAGTGAACTGTCTCTTTAAGCAGACACCTGTGTGACTCACCTGTGCAGGCCGCAGGAGGGATGCCGATGCACATCAGATACTGGAAGGCTAACATGCAGGCCAGAAAGAAGCAATACTTGGACCAGACGTGGGCGATGGCTTTTCTCCTGCGCTGATACATCACCACAATCAGACCGAACGCGTGCAGCATGGCATAGAAATCCATCCGCTGGCCGATCACATTCACCGCTAACAGAAAACAGGTCTGGAGGAGCAACATTCAGCCACGGGTTTCAGGACAATAATAGGTGCATTTGATAGCATCACTATACACACATTAAAATTCAATATCCATCACATAACCCTGATCCATTACCGTAACACTCTATTGTGGTTTATCTGTCTCAACAGTGTGTTAGCAATCTGAGCTTCAGATGGTAATCTATTAGAGACCGTCTCACAGACAGAGAGTAAATCAGTGTCTGTTCAAAACCAAAACTGGCCCTCAAAGGGTAGAAACAACGTGCATGTTTCTTCAAATCATCAATTATACCTGATTTCTGAAGATCATGTGACACTGAAGACTGGAGGAATGATGCTGAAAATACAGCTGCGCATCACAGAAATACATTACAGTTTAACAGAGATTCACAGAGAAAACTGCTATTTTAGATTGTAATATTATTTCATAATTTTTACTGTATTTTTGATCAAATCAAATGCAGCCTTGGTGAGCAGAAGAGACTTTTTCACAAATACTAAAACACGTACCAACCTCAGATTTTTGAATGGTTGTGTATAATTAATGCTGATATTACCTCAAGACCAAATTTGTAAAAGAAGTAGTCGATGAAATATTTGGCGCAGTTGACGATGCCGTGGTCCAGATGCTGGCGTGTGATGTTGTGAAAGACGGTTCTCGTGACCGGAGGGGTGAGGTTGTTCTTCATCCGGTAGAAATCCTGGTGACGGTAAATGGTCACTTCAAACGCCAAGAGAGCCAGCATCAGTAAGTTATTCTGTGTGCGGAAAATAGACAAATATACAAACAAATAAATAAATGGATAAGGATGCTATTGAAGTGCTTGTAGTGTCCGAAATTAACAACCACAAGAGACAAATGCAAGTATAAATCGGCATAATGTAGATTTGCCAATGTCACCGATGGCTGGTAACTTTATTAGGAGCTGATTGATAATCTCTCGATTAAATGTTATCGTGAGAACGATACTCTGACTCTTAACGTGGCATCACTTTAGCAAAATTTTGGTTAAATTTTACAGGCAAAAAAGGTAAGCTGTCTGTTGTCAATAGTGTAGAGATGCACAGCTCACACAGAAATCACTTTCAAAGCGAGCTGCTTTCTGTCGAGCAACACAGCGAATTTGTGTGACCAAAGTTTACCAAAATTAATACTGAATCTAAAGCCATAAAAAGATACATTAACTGAAATGAAACAAAATATTACAAACTTACTTCAGCTAGCCGCCAAGCACCATTTCTCATTTATATTTGTTTAAGTTAACGTTCAAAAATAACGAAAACTGAAATAAAAATGAATAAAAACTACAAAAAGTACTAGAACAAAACAAAACAAAATTACAAAAACTTAAAAATGAAAATAAAAATAGACACAAATATGTTATAGTATCTCAAAATACTAACTGAACGCTAAATGTGACCAACCTTTACTCGCATATTTATAAAGTACTGTACATAAATTATTCAGATCAAACCATCTTCTATAGAAACCAGACTCTTGCATCTTCTAATATCTTCCTATATATAGGAAGTGCCGTGCGAAAGTATTCATACCCCTTCGTTTATTTCACGTTTTGTTATGCTGCTGCCTTATGTTAAACTGCATTAAATTACTTATTTTGCACAGCTGGCAAAATACAAAACTTAAATGATTCCATTGCATAAACACTCATACCCTTATCTGGGACAGTTGAAACTTAGCTCAGGAGCATTCAAATTGCTTGTAGATGTTACTACACTTCGAGTGAAGTTAACCTGAGGAACATTCAATTGAATGGGTATGATTTGGAAAGGCACACGTCTTAATAAAAGGTCTAACAGCTGATATACAGTAATACGTTTAGCTAGGGTGCTAATTTTTTCAATCAGTGTTATTTTAGTATCATTGAGACACTATTATAGTTTTATTTTGAATCAGTTTTTGATTTTATATTTTGTTGTCATTTTAATTTTAATCAAAACGTTTGTGTGCTTCTGTCATTTTTAGTCTGTCTATATAGGTTTTATTCATTTTTATTTCAGTTTTAGTTTTTAGCTATTTTAGTACATCAAGTTAAATTAAAAATTAGATTTAAATAATGTTTCTTGGCAACTATCGGAATAAAAAAGTTTTTTTTTTTATTACATAATATTTTATTTTGAGTAACAATTTATTTTATTTCAATAACGCATTGTTTATAACGGCTTGTTTTTAGTACTGTGGTCACCCTCTTCTTGCTTCACAGTGCTGCCACGGAGAACCTTTTTGTCCCTGAAGGGTTCCATAATAGCTTTAACATCTGAGAAACCTTTCGTCCTCCCAAAAGGCGAAAGAAGGTTTCTTCAGATTATAAAAAGGTAAGAAAGAGATGGTTCTTTGACTGAATGGTTCTTTGTGGAACCAAAAATGGTTCTTCCATGGCATCGCTCGAAGAACCTTTTGAAGCACCTTCATTTTTAAGAGTGAATAACCTCAGCAGCCTCTTACCCTCAGATTCCTCCAGCATCGGAGAGACTTCCTGGAAGCCTCTCCAGTTAGCCTTGAAAAGTCCACCGGGCCGCTGTAGCGCAGAGATCTGCCATGTCCTGAGCGCTGACTTCCCGGTAGTTCTCCTGCTGGAGAGAAAGCACAGACCGGTCAGAACCAGAGCGTCTGTGTTGTCCCCGAGTGAGCGAGTGATACTCACCCATACTGCAGCTCCTGAGTACGAGACGGGTTGATGGGTCAGCTGGTACAGCATCTTTACAGACCACGATTGACGCAGGTCCGACGGTGCAGACGCTAGAACGCCAGCCGGTCTGAACTGACTGAAGGGCAAGCGAAGGCCCCGCTCACCAGGAACACTTCGGTTAACAGAGACCTGCCAGAGACACGAACCAGAGACGGTCTACCAGCGGGAACAATGTGTCCCCTCTACGTTCTCAATTGAGTAAGATTTAGAGAGAAACAAGTGTTAAAAAATTAAGCTACACTCATAATAAAAACATAAAAAAAATAAAATAAATAAACAAATAAGCCTAAGATTCAAACAAACAACAAAAATAATAAACATACATAAAATATACAGATACATGAGTGAGTAAATGAATAAAACAATTTAATGAAAATAACATTTTTTAAATGATATTTTAGACGCATTTATGAATAGTTTTTTCACTGTATAAGTTTTTTTTGGTCTTTAAATAAGAAACTATAGATGCCCTGTCATTTCAGTATGCTTTTTTAGTATCATCTAGATTGTTATTTTTTTATTTTCTGCTTTCATGTTAATTTTAGTTAATTTTCTTTTGTAATTTTTTATTGTGCTTTTTGGCTATTTTGTGTGTGTGTATATATATATATACATAATATATATATATATATACATATTGGTGTGGTTGGGTGTGTGTGGTGTGTTGTATCGGTGTTATTAATTTTATTATTGTTATTTAATTCAATTATTAATTAATTATTTAGTTTGAGTTATTTTAATACAAAAGCTAAACTAAATGAAAATGATAAGGTCGCCTTTAAACTGCTGAAATACAATTCAATTTAACCTTTATTTTATTTTCAGTCATGACAACTTTTTTAAGGCTTTGGTTTTATTTTAAGTTAAAGGCACAATTGTGAGATTTTTTTATTAAATACCAAAAACCACTAGAACATGTTATATATTTGCTGACATTGTGTACTTACCTTATCCAAAATTTTTCGAAGAATTTTAAAATCCAGAGAAATACGCAATTGTTAACTGTGTCACGGGAGCGTGTCCTAGTGTCTTGTGTCGTCGCCAATGATGTCTTAACCCCTCGCTTTCAGTTTGTTTTGTAGACAACTGTAAACCCCACATACGGTGTTTTAGTAGAGTGTATTTTTAGTCTTTTAGTGTTTTATTAGACAGGTGGCGACCGCACAGAGTAGCATTATAACAGAACTAAATGTATCTAGTATAATAAAAGCTCAGCTGCTTTACCCAACATACGCACGACTGGAAGCAGCGGAAGTGCTCGACTGTGGCATAATAAAGCTCCGCTGCTTTACCCCCCACACGCACGACCGGAAGCAGCGAAGCGCTCGACTGTGGCATAATAAAGGCCCCGCTGCTTTACCCCACATACGCAAGACCGGAAGCAGAGGAAGCGCTCGACTGCGGCATAATAAAAGCCCCGCTGCTTTAACCCACACACGCACGACCGGAAGCAGCAGAAGCGCTCGACTCTGGCATAATAAAAGCCCCGCTGCTTTAACCCACACACGCACGACCGGAAGCAGCAGAAGCACTCGACTGTGGCATAATAAAAACTCAGCTGCTTTACCCCACATACGCACAACCGGAAGCAACGGAAGCGCTCGACTGTGGCATAATAAAAGCTCAGCTGCTTTACCCCACATACGCACAACCGGAAGCAGCAGAAGCGGTCGACTGTGGCATAAAAAAAACCAAAAATAAAAGCTCCGCTGCTTTACCCCCCATACGCACGACCGGAAGCAGCGGAATCGCTCGACTGTGGCATAATAAAAGCCCCGCTGCTTTACCCCACATACGCACAACCTGAAGCAGCGGAAGCGGTCGACTGTGGCGTAATAAAAGCTCCGCTGTTTTACCCCACATATGCATGACCGGAAGGAGCGGAAGCGGTTGATTGTGGCATAATAAAAGTTCCGCTGCTTTACCCCACATACGCACGACCGGAAGCAGCGGAAGCGCTCGACTGTGGCATGATAAAAGTCCCGCTGCTTTACCCCACATACGCACGACCGGAAGCAGCGGAAGCGCTCGACTGTGGCATAATAAAAGCTCCGCTGCTTTACCCCACATACACACGACCGGAAGCAGCAGAAGCGCTCGACTGTGGCATAAAAAAAGCCCCGCTGCTTTACCCCACATACACACGACCGGAAGGAGCTGAAGCGATCGACTGTGGCATAATAAAAGCCCCGCCGCTTTACCCACATACGCAAGACCGGAAGCAGCGGAAGCGCTCGACTGTTGCATAATAAAAGCCCCGCTGCTTTACACCACATACGCACGACCGGAAGCAGCGGAAGCACTCGACTGTGGCATAATAAAAGCTCCTCTGCTTTACCCCACATACGCACGACCGGAAGCAGCGGAAGCGCTCGACTGTGGCATAATAAAAGCCCCGCTGCTTTACCCCACAAACGCACGACAGGAAGCAGCGGAAGCGCTCGACTGTGGCATAAAACCCCGCTGCTTTACTCCACATACGCACGACCGGAAGCAGTGGAAGCGGTCGACCGTGGCAGAATAAAAGCTCCGCTGCTTTTCCAAGCCGTGTTTCCGCGCTCGTCAGCGCCTCGTTTCGCTTCGATGGCTTTCAGCCTCACCCTGCTTCATTCTACTACGTTAATAAATCATTAGCTCATCCATGAACATGATTTCTGCCCGAGTCCCGTCGGATTGCATCGGCTGTGGGGATGAAGACCACAACTCCCATGATTCCACAATCAGTCACTGCGTCATCAAACTACGGCTTTGTTTATTTTTTTGTTTATTTTGAATACGCGTCCTCTAGCGGCGAAAACTACATATTGTGCCTTTAACGATAATAACCCTGGGATGGGGTTCCTTGCTTGAGGATGATTATTTGGGGGTCTGTGGCGTTTAAAAGATTGAAAAACCCTGATCTAGGTCATGTGAGCATACAGACCAGGTTAGACCAGCTAGACACCATGTAAAACCAGCTACTACTTTGCTGGATTGTCCAAAAGAGATCACATAGACTTGTATGTTGGGCCACCTGAGCCGTGATTGCTCCTCACCTCTCTGACTGAGACCCAGATGATGTAGGACGAGACGATCTTGATGATGTGAAGCTCCAGCAGCCACCAGATGAAGAGCTGCAGCTTCTGAACACAATCCAGGAACTTCAGGAACAGCACCGTCAGACGCTCCACCACCAGACGCCACTTATTCTTCAGCTCTTCACACGAGAACAACACATGCATCACTTACAAAAACAACAGAATGTTGAGAATTGAAAGTTTTTTGAATTGACATTAAGTGTTCAGGAATTACTCTCAGATAAAGATCCAAAAGTGCTATCTAAAACTATTTGTATTACTTTTGTTAACTGAAATGAACTAACCTAAACTAAACGAAAATATTAGATGAAAAACTTAATATTAAGAATAAAAAAAAACGTATTTGAAAATTAAAATCAAAACGAAAATATAACATAAAATGCTAATCAAAGTATTAGAAATAATATAATAGTATAGAAATATACTAAAACAACTTAATGCAAACAAAAGTGATTAACCTGAAAGTGATGCACCTGTATTAATAATAAGCTAAATAAGTTTAAAGCATGACAAAAATTAGAATGCTGCTTGGCAATTCATGAAATAAATAAGTTTTGGCTGAATACTAAAAATTACTAAACATTTAAATGAAATAAATATAAACAGCTGAATAGAATATAAAACGTCCCAAAGTTGACTAAATGACGAAACCAAACTAAATAACTCCAAACTGAAGCTAAAGCTATTTTTAAATATAATACATTTTTATTAATTTATAAATATTATACATACCTTAAATAGTATAGACATAATTCTAAAATTACTAAAAAAAATTAAATTAAATAATAAAGCTGAATAGAATATAAAAACTTCACAAAAATGAATAAAATTACAAACAATTCAAAAACTGAAAACATGAAAATAAAAGCTAATTGTAAATATGAATCAATATTATAACAGTATTGAAATAGCATTAGAGTAACACTGGTCTATATTGTCTGACAGTAACACACAGGATTACTGAGTTACATCTGCACATGTGCAGAAAACATCAAGATTTTGGGAATGCGAGCAGCTGATTCCAGGACCGTAAAATAATGACCCTGTGCACAGCAACGCTTACAGAGCCGTTTGTCAACATTACAACGCTGAAACAGCCAATAATGGGTAAAATATCTCAAATCTCAAAACAGTCATAAAACACAGACACCCACGGATGAATCACAGCGACATGTTCCAGACATGTTTATGAAATACATAAAGCACGAGCAGTGGAGTAACAACAGTTTAGAAAAGCAAAGTTTGACTCGCAGCTGTTATCTGGTGCATACAGATCACAGAAAACACAGTGTGAAACTCACTAAATAAGGTTAACAAGAAGCTACACAACCTGTACTGTTAAAAATAAGATAGGCCAAACTATTTTAGGCCTATCTCAAATTTGCCCTTTTTATCTAAGGTTTTAGAAAAAGTGTTTTTTAAACAATTCCAGGCCAACTTGACTTCTAACTCTGTTGCTGAGGTCTTTCAATCAGGTTTTAAGCCTTATCATAGTACTGAGACGGTATTGGTGAAAGTTCTGAATGACATCTTTTTGGCTTTGGATAATGGTGAAAAAACCATTCTGATTCTACTCGATCTCAGCACGGCGTTCGATATGGTGGATCATAATACATTGTTTGACTGCCTGGAACACTGGGTTGGTCTTAAGGGCAATGTGCTGAAGTGGTTGAAATCATATCTCACTGGCAGATCTTTCTCTGTCTGCACAGTGAAAGAAAATTCATCCAGTTTGCCTCTTCCTCGGGGGGTACCTCAGGGTTCGATTCTTGCACCAATATTATTTTCCCTTTATGTGTTACGTTTAGTATCCATTTTTCGTAAATATAATGTATCCTTCCACTGTTATGCGGATGACACTCAGATTTGCCTTCCAGTGAGACAGTCGAACATAAACATTATCGATAATTTATTGGCCTGTCTACAGGACATCAAAGCCTGGAAGGTTGCAAACTTTTTGAAATTAAATTATGATAAAACCGAGGTCATAGTGCTTGACCCTGGAAATCAGGAAGAGGCTCAATGCTTAAAATCTACCCATCTGTCTAGTTTAATTACAAATAGTGTAAAAAATGTAGGGTTTGCTCTGGACTCGGAAATGGATAAACAAATAATTATTATTTTTTTTTTTATATTCATCTTTTAGCTAAAACGAAACCTTTTTGTAAACTGCTGGTTTTGAGAAAGCAATCACGGTGATGGTTTTCTCAAGAATGGATTACAGTAATTCGCTTTATTTTGGAATTAATAACAGAGCATTGGCGCATCTTCAAAAAGTACAGGATGCTGCAGGATGCTCAAGTGAGTCAGTTACACCGCTTTTAAAATCGCTGAAATGGTTGGCGATTCAATACAGAATTAGCTATAAGATCTTGTTACTTGTTATATAATTTTGCCCCTTCCTATTTTCCGAGTGTGTTGGCGTTTTACACTCCTTCTAGATCTTTGAGATCTGAAAATCAAGATCTTCTTTGTGTAGTAAGAACTAAATACAAACAAAAGGATGCCTTTTCTTGTGCTGGACCCAGACTTTGGAATGATCTCCCTCATTCTGTAAGGTCAGTAAAGTCACTACCGAAATTTAAGGCCATGTTAAAAGCACGTCTTTGTGCCATGATATAAAATATGATTTGATCTTGTAATTTAATTACATACGTTTAAATGACATTTCTAATTCAGATGATACCATCTGCAAGGATATGATCCAGTTTTATTGCATTACTCGTCAATGAACATGAATGGGTACAAAAAGGTGTTTATTTTCTTAGTTTAAATGTATTCCAACCTTCCGTCTTAGTTTACATCTTAGCAGAAATGAATTATGACGCATTGCAATTCTGTTTGATGGAACCAAATTTTCCAAATCTATTAGTTTTTCTCAAACCCAAAATTTTAATTGAATATGATTTATTTTCCTAAAGACAGAAACATTCATACAAAGTAAAAAGAGTATTTATTGTAATAAAAGACAACATATTTTTTTTAGACATAAGCCAAAAATGTTACTTAATGCAGGTCAATATAATAATTGTTGGCTTTTTGCAAAAGGAAAATTAGCACTAATAATAACAATAATAATAATAAGAAGAAATACACTATTTTGTTACAGCCAAATGTATTAGTTTTCTTTTAAATTATATTTATGGTTTTGATAAATAAATAAAATAATTTTTTTTATTTAATATTAATCAAAGTATAGACATAAGTCAATCTATTTCTTTAGACATAAGCCAAAATTCTTAATATAGGTTAATATAACAATATTTGTCTTTTTACTAATTAATTTCAGCATAATTAAAAGTGAAATTAGCTATGAAAGTAGAATTTTCACTTAAGGTAAAACTAAATAGATTTTGTCTGTAAATGTTTAATTTAGTCTGCTCAGTATAAACAAAGTCAATTTTGAAAGACCTTAATGTTTATTGCAATATCTTTAAAAAAGCATCATATTTGTTGTTGTGTACTAAAAGAAATGAATGAATAATACCACAATCATTTCTGCAGTAAAGCTTTTAAACACCTATACTAAGTAAATAGTATGTAAACAGTTTCTTTGAATTATTTTTTTATGGGGAGTATTATTTGCTTTTTGACAAACTGAACAAAACAGGTTCTAGTTTAAATAAATGACAGTCATTTCACTTTTTTCAGTGCATCCACACTAAATCTGACAGTCCAGTCTACCTGACCGCTGGTCCGGCTCAGGATCTGCGGTCATCGAGATCTCAGAGATCTCCTCTTCCTCCCGTTGTTTAACATCATCTTCCTCGTTCTCCAGGTCTACTCTCTCCTCAGTCTCCTCCTCATTTATGGAGCTGAATGAAGGTTTGACCATGGAAATATCCACCAGACTGCCGTCCAGATGAACCAGCCTGACAATGAAGGAAAAACCACACTCATGATGAGACAGTTCACTGATTCACATTCATTTTTACCAGAGTGGAAAAAATCAGAAGTGTTAAACATAACCAATATTATATATAACCAATAATCAATATTTTAACATCCCTCTGACTTTTCACGTTTTCTGGTTTTACAGCATTGAATCACATTCCACATTTTGAATTTTTTTTTATTTTTATTATTGATCAAAAGAAAAAAAAAGACTAAAAACAGATTGCTAACAAGCTGATCTATAGAATTTAAGAAATGCAGAATTATAAATTATCGTTTTATTATTATTTTTGTTACAATTATCTAATATTCTATTTTATTATAGCACCATTACACCAACATCAATAATAATAATAATCATACTACTAAATAATAATAAAAACTACTTTTAAGTTCGAGAAAAAAACTTTAAAACAATTGTAGAAAGGGCTTTGGGCAACTAACGGAAATTAAATTTTTTAGTTAAGAGTATTCGATTTCTCAAATTTAAATGATATCATAATATATATACATAATACAAAAATATAAAGAAACAATTAAACTATGAAACTGCAAAAAAGCACAAAACTAAAATGAACTAAAACTAAATATTAAAAAACTAATTCCAAAATATGGGGCATTTTATAGGACCGCTATCTGATAGGACCCTAGTTGGCTGAGATACACTATTTGAAAATCTGGATCTGAGGGTGCAAAAAAAAATCTAAATATTGAGAAAATCATCTTTAAAGTTGTTCAAATAAAGTTTTCTTAGCAATTCATATTACTAATCAAAAATTAGTTTTGATATATTTACGGTAGGACATTTACAAAATGTCTTCATGGAACATGATCTTTACTTCGTATCCTAATGATTTTGGCATAAAAGAGAAATGTATAATTGTGAACCATACAATGTATTGTTGGCTATCGCTACAAATATACCCCCCCGACTTAACACTGCTTTTTTGCTGCATGAACAAAATAAGCTCTAGCAATCTGAAAAAGATAAACCGTATTGTTAAAATGGCTCATTTAATAATTCAAACATCAAAACTAGCACCTTGAAATGCCTTTTGTATATCCCCTTGCTATGATTATTTGCCATTCTAACACAAAACATATTAAATCAACTATTAATACCTAATACCTATATTATTGTTTTTAAAATTATTATTATTATTATGGAATGATGGGATCAAAACTGCGCGTTTTAGCCATCAGACAACACGCACATTATCATAAACACACAATGTGAAATACGGTGGTGGCAGGATTATTTCCTCCAAGCAAATCCTGTCGGAAAACCTGATGGAGTCAGAAACTTGACCCCAGCTTCACAGGAATGCCTCAAAAACAACACTGTTAATTTCAGAGTCCAGATCTCAGTCCAGTTCATGGCTAGACTTGAAAAAGCCTACATACAACCAGTTGGGAAAACAACTGCAGCGGCCAGACATGCAAAGCTCATCGAGACCTGCTTGTGCTTTCAGTAAGCACTGTACCTGGAGATTGTGCTCTTCTGTTTGTCGGCCACAGATTTGATGTCGGTGAGCTCGAGGAAGCGCTCGTGGAAATAGTGCAGATGCAGGATGCAGACCAGCAGGAACGAGGTGGGAATGAAGATCCGCGTGAACAGAGCAGGAACCGAGAACTTCTCCAGACCCAGATCTTCCAGCCTGCACAGAAGAGGAGCTCACCTATCACACCGCAACACCTGTGGTACTGCTCGTGAAAATAAGCTGTGCAAATATCAGCATACTTCTCTCTGCTCATGCCTGTCATGTTGGACCACACGTTAATGGAGGACTCAAACTGGAACGTGTAGACCAGAATGAGCACCAGCATGGTGTAAACCACCACTGACATCCAGAAATACTTCAGCATCCAGCGCCACCTCTCGTAGTGCAGCTGGAACAGAGCCGGACGACACATTAACTGACTGTATAAACATATCTAACACAAGATGAATCTGTGAAAAAGTACAGAAGCCCATTGCACCACAGAATAAGAAATAAAAAGGTAATAGCTACTTCTCATCTCATAATTCAGACTTTGCAAATCTGAGACAAAAAGTCTTCATAAAAAATGTTTATATACCAAGATTCTAACTTTTTTCTCAAAATTCTGGCTTTACATCTCTTTTTTTCCCTGCGACAAAATAAAAATAAAAAGGTAGAAAGTAATTTTTATCTCTCAGTTGTTTTCTCAAAATTGTTTTGTCTGATATTAAATAAAAATGTTCATATCTCACAATTATGACTTTCTTCTCATAATTGTCTTCTCATAATTGTGAGTTAATATCGCTCAATTCAGCATTTATATCTTGCCATTCTGAGTTTATATCTTGCGATTAGTATGTTTTTCTTAGAACTGCAAGAAAATGTCTTATTTCTTTTTTCTAAAAAATAAAATCCCCTGGCAGAAAAACAACAAATAACTAATACATGTTGATAATAATACCAACCAAAACAAAAACGCCAGATACAGTAACAAACAATAAAACAACAAGCAATAAACAAACAAACCAAACAATTACAGATTAAACACAAAACTAACACAAAACACGAACAACTGGATAATAACAAAGAAACAACCACAAAAAAGAGTGAACTACCAAACAAAAACACAACACTCGATGATAACAACCAACTGACGTATCTAAACGCCACAGACAAACAACTCTCCGACATTAATTATTGTCTATAATCTGTTAAGTTCTGGGGTTTTTATCACCGTTGCTATTTGGTAACCGTTAATGCGCCTTATCAAAAGGGCGTGTCATCCGAGCTACAGATGCACTAAACCACAAACCCTGATAAAGTGCCACGCAAAAGCAGAAACATCATCCAGTAAATGATCTTGTAGCATACGATTGGCGTCCCTCAAAGCTCACGAAGAGAACATTCCCACAGAGTAGATCCAGTATTTGTTGAGCATACTGACTGTACGGCCCAACAACACACTCATATCTCTGTGTCCACCGGCCGTCATCCCCAGACCCTCTGTAACCACACAGACACCCCCACACAGCACACACACACACACACAGACACAGACCCACACACACACACACACAAACACAACATGAGACACCGACCCAACACACCCACCAACACACACAACCACATACATCCGACCCACACCCACACGACACACAACAACACAGACACATACACTACAACATACACATATACACTACACAGACACCAGACAGACAGACACACTACACACACCACACACAACACCCCCAGCACAAACACACACACACACACACCCAGACACAGACACAGACACACACACACAGACACACACACATAACACACACACACACAACACACACACAACACACAACACACAACACACAACACACACACACACACACACAGACACATACACACAGAGAGACAGACAGACACACACACAAACACACAAACACACAAAAACACACACACAAAAACACACACAAAAACACACACAAAAACACACACAAAAACACACACACAAACACACACACACACCTCACACACACACAGACACACACACAAAAACACACACAGACCCACACCTAGCACACTACACACCACCCCCCATACAGACACACGACCGCTTTCACTACCACCCACACACACACTATGACAACATCACGACACCCCCAGGTGACAATCTAGACAACTAGACACATACACACACAGTCACTCACACACACACCCACACACACCACACCCACACACACACTACACACACACACACACTACACACACACACAACACACACACACAAAAAACACACACACAAACACACAAACACACAGACACCGACACAGACACAGACCCATACACACAGACACACAGACCAAACACCGCCAGACCACAGACCAGACACAGACACAGACACACACACAGACACACAAACATACACACACACACACACACACACACAGACACACACACACACACACACACACAGACACAAACACACACACACACACACACAACACCACACCACACACCACCACAGAATCCATACAGACACAAGACATACACAACACACGGCACATACACACACACACACCAGACACACAGACCACACAGACAAGACCACCCACACACACACACACACACACACACACACACACACACACACACACACACACAGACACACACACACACACACACACAAACACACACACACACACACACACACACACACACCTCTCACACACACAATATAGGCTGTCAAAACATTTAAATATTTTGTGGATAATATCTTGTGCTACAGCCAAGTTTCCAGCTGGAAAAGGATTAGCACATCAAAATGTTTACCAATATAGCTGATAGAAATGCTATTTATCAATAAAATAATTTTTTCTTGGTTTTGTTTAACTTTACTAGCTCTAAAAAAATGTTTAAGATGCTCTAAAATATTCAAGAGTTTTTACAGAACTTAAATACACAAATAAAATATTTCGGTTTCAACAGCATCTGTCTCTGAAAACAAACCAGCAGTGATCGATTTGATGTAATTGTTATTTTCAAAGCTTCTTAGCACAATGTAATTTTGAAAATCAGTAAAACTTTATTAGTATACCTGAAAAATATATATATAGTTTTTTGATAGAATCAACTATATTTCCTAATATTAAATTGTTTGTGAAATGTGTCAAATTGAATTCATTACTCTCTATTTGAGGATACCTGGATTCAAAGATAAAATATTTTGCAATCATATTTACAAAAGTTTTATGGAAATGCTCAGTTCTTTTTCGTACCACCAAAAACCTATGTGACAATGCACATTATTTTATCTGTGAGCTGCCAAGGTGGTGGAAATTCGCAATTCGCTTTTTACTAACTTTCTTTACAACATTTTAACTTCTTAAAAGGGTGAAATTGAATGAAAACGTGTGTTACGATCCTCTGCATCTTTGCTCTTGTGTGTCCTGCTTTGTGTACGTGAGTGTGTGTGTCTGCAGGGACTGGCGGTTCATCGAGGTTCATCATATTCATTTATATCTATAAAATTTTTATTAATTTTTATTTTAGTTTTAGTGATTTTAGCACCATTTTAGTATCAGGTTAAACTAAATGAAAATGGGAAATGTTTCCTTGGCTACTAGCTGAAATAAAATAAGTTTAATAAATAGTTTGATTAGATTTTTAATGGTTTAGTTTTATTTTAACAGTGGTAAGAGGTGCGTTTCGTGTCTCTCGCTCACCGGTTGTGTGTCCCTGTATCCGCTCTACATTCATACAGCTGCGCTTCAACGCCGGTTTTCTCTCTCCTCTCCGTCGAAAACTACTGCCTCAGCAGCAGCCAGAAACGGATGAGGCACAACGTCTGCACAACACACTGTATCATTACCATAAGTCCAAACAAAATGAGCATAATTCATTCAAAGAGGGTATTTTGTGTTCAGTTCCTAAAACTCTCCCTTCATAACGATAAATCACCGTACCGCACAGAACGGAGCAGAAGTTCAGTGATTTCAGCAGCTAATACATATCTTAAAATACAGCAATGTTTCAATAAATAATCATTCACACCATATCACAATAAACAACTCTTAAAAGTATAATACCGGGTCCGAATCAGTCATCCATCCAATCCGACACAGTGTGCTCACCAATCCAGAGTATTAAACTGAAACATCTTTTTTTGAGTTATTTTAGCACACACATAAATGACTAGACACTAGGTCAAACATCTGATCTTATTTATTTATTTCTTTATTGTAGCTTAATGAGGAAGGATATTTATTTTTCCCTACATTCTGTGTTTTCCATTTTATTTTTTCTGGATTTTGTGTTTTATGATTTAGTACAAATTCATCATCAGAAATTAAATGAATTAATACAACTTTAAAAATTAAACAAATATTTTGAAATGTAATTTAATGAAAAATTAACAAGTAATATTAGTAATATAATCCTAATATCACATACTAATTTATTTAAAACAAAATATGCACTTTGATTTTTTTATTTGTAAATTAAAACATGACTGAACAAATATCTGATTGTGTGATATTCCTTAAAATATTAAATATTGTTATTATTAATTACTACTACTACTACTACTAGTATTTTGAGAATTATATTTTAGTATACAACAGAGATATAGTTCTGTCATAATTTCTTCAAGTTAAACCCAGACTTTTATTTTGGCGGGTTGTCGTGAAGGTCTTTCAGTTTTACTTTCCGTTTTGGTGTGTATTTCTTTATTTCTGCTGTGTGATTAATCCACATCGACTAAAAATGTCCAGAGCTTATCATTCTTATCAACATATATGTTTTATCACAATATGATATCATTTATCACACCAGCTCTAGTAGACACAAACAAATACAACACGTAATGCGGTCTTACTTTAGATCCCAGCTCCCGGAAAGGCACTTCTTTCTTCAGGAAGAGCCCAGGAACGGGCTGCAGCGACTCGAAGCTCCAGATGTACTGCAGGATGATGAGCAAGTTCCCATAAAACACCATGAACGGAGAGGTGATCATTGAGTATTTCCTCCGGTCCCTCACCATCCACAGAATACAGGACCAGATGAGGAAGATGAAGGTCAGCCAGCTCACGTACGTGATGCTCCAAGCCTGGACGGACGGTCAGGAGAAAAAAAGAATGAATTTTCACACAAGACCTCAAATGATGTCTTTAAATGAAAGTCATTTGCACAGACTCACCATCATGGCAATGAGAGCGCAGATGTAGCTCTGCTTCATGATGAACCTGAAGGCCTTGACCGCCGCGTTCACACGAACGACACCGAACGGCCGGGGAACCTCGGGAAGCTCAACATACACCGAGTCAATCTTGTAAACACCGCAGTCCACTTTCTCTGAAAAAGAAGCGTGTATTTTAAGCAAACGCCAGGGTCGGAGTCTGTGAATCATCTATCTTTGCCCTTGAACATGAATGGAGGCTTTACATGTGTATATCTGGAAAATTTAGACTGCATTTCCAAGAACTGAAAAAACAAACTTCCTGAAATGAATGGGAAATATCTAGGGAATAGGGATGTTTATGGGAATAGTGTCCTATGTACCTGGTGGAAAAACATCCTATTTCACTACATATTCATTTGCACCTAAATCTAAATCAGTATTTTTGTCTTAATTTCAATGAATATATCTAAACTTTCTTAAACCAGATAGATTTACTTTGGAAGCAAAACTGTGCAACAGTATAATATTTAATAATTAGTGACATATTAATTAGTAACATAGCAAAATAACATATTAATCCATAAATATATAATTCTCTCTCCACATTATATATGTATGAATATGTACAGTCAAACCAAAAATTATTCAGACACCATATATATATTTTTTTATATTTTTTACTAGTGGGTGCAGGACACTATAGTTCATAAATATAAGTGAGGATAGCAAAATCAAGTAAACTGTGACATATTATACCCAAAATTCTTCAAACAGTGGGTTACCAGTAAAACTGGGAGCAAAAATTCTTCAGACACTTTGACCTGAGCATGTTTTGCTGAAGCGTTTTTCTTTAATTGCTAATGCGACCTTTTTACACCACAGACTGAACAAAATTAAGCATGGCTTGGTAATTGGTTGAGCTGCATAAGGTTTTGGGTTATTGTAAAAAAAAAATAACCATTACATACCTTCCTATCGAAGTTATCTGACATTATCAAGATGAATTTGTTCTGGCACAGTTATTTCACATAAACTGTGATATATATATATATAGGGATTGTAGGTGGGGGGAGTGAATGTACAGCGCTCTCTCCCACCTTCAATACCACGACTGAGGGGCCCTTGAGCAAGACACCAAACCCCAACTGCTCCCCGGGCGCCGCAGCATAGATGGGTGTGTGTTCACGGTGTGTGTGTGTTCACTGCTGTGTGTGTGCACTTAGGATGGGATAAATGCAGAGCACTAATTCCGAGTATGGGTCACCATACTTGGCCACATTCAGGGGGGCGGCACTCACTTTGTTTTTTTCACTTTATATAATGTGTAATATGTTGAAGGTGTCTGAATAAATTTAGTTTGACTGTACACTGTGTGTGTATATATACACCATGGTATTGATATGTGTGTGTGTAATACCATGGTATTTAGTGACTGACTTACGCGGATCAGACTCGGGTCGGCCGGGTCTGTAGTGAGGGCTTGAGTAGAGCTCCACAGGCTTCGGCCCGTTCTCATGCAGGACTGACGTGAAGTCCAGCGAGGCTCCGTTTGAGGTTACCATTAATACCTGGGACAGAGGAAAGCCACAGAATTTCCTGACAGGCTCATGTATTCATCTATGATGCTCATTAATGAGAGTCAATCTGAAACACAGACCTCAGGTGTGCTGTAGCCCTCTTGTGTGGTGAGCAGCTGAAAATGCAGAAGGAACAACTATTTTTCTACAAATCACATCTTGAAACAAGTCATAGAATATATATGGTAAGTGCATGTTTGCTATAAAGAAAATATCATGAATGGGGGGGGGGTGTATTTTTTATATTTTGCTGTCAAGTGATTTTTTTTTCAAATCTAATTAATTACATAATGTGCCAATTAATCTCAAATTAATGAGCTTAATTCATTAACAAATAAAGAGCTTAATTAATTAATTATTAATTGCACATCATGTGCCGATTAAAGATTAAGTTATTATTAAAGATAATAGTTATCATTATGTTAATTTTGAAAAAAAAAAACTCAATAGACATTGCAAAAAAAGTAGCTGAAATATAAGCAGCTTTAGAAAGAAATATTTGAATTCAACATACAAAAATAAAAATGTAAAATAATTATTTGAAAATAGAAACAATACTCTAAATATAAAACTAAACGCGCCAGTAGGTGGTGACAAATCCCTGTCTTGATAAGCGAGTCATTCATTCAATTGATTTGTTCAAACGGCTGATTCATTCAGAAACGAAGCAAGTGACTGCCTTTATGAATGGTTCACTGAATCATTGATTCAGTCGATTCGTTTAAAAACGTGGATTCATTAATGAAACACCGCTGTGTGTTGATCAAAGACGCCCAACAGTTCTCCTAGGTACTAGAGTAAGTACTGACAATGTGTCTAAAATGTAATTATTCACACCTTTACCTTATCTTCATTTTTAAGTGAAAACTTTTATGCAACCCATTTTTGTCTTTCTGCCAGACAATTTCTGAAAGTAAACCCGCGGTGTTTGTTATAGTAACACATGCAGCTTTCACACGCATCTGACTGACAGAACCGCGCGCTTGTATTTCAGCGGTGCTGTTAATGTTATGGTTATTTTAGCAAATAGTTTGCTCCATAAATTCAGTTCAACAGCATTCATTTGAAGAGGGTAAACTTTATCACTCAACTGAATCTACACATGCATTAGGTGTTCTTGCTCCATCCAAGCAATAAATGCACGTCTTTAATCTTCAGCCGCTCAGGTAATGTCAGTATGACCCATTTCAGGGGCTGCCAAAATTAAATTTTTAAAATCAGTCAGAGCTATAGAAATACATAATAATATTTACAAGTACATCTCCATATTATGCGTAGGCTAGCCTACTTTCTATCAGACCCCCCTACATCTAGTTCTGACGTCCATCAGGGGGGATCAAGCCTTCTTTAGCCCCCCGTACCCCCCCATAATTCGCACCATGACTTTATGGATGTTGAATGGCTTTCCTAAGGTACATGTGATGTTATGTGACATGTTATATTACAACTGAAAATTGCTGTTTCGGCCAAATATTTTTGGTTCCTGAAATATCTGTGCATCACTAAAGAGTGAAATGGAGCTCCTACATGTCTCTCATCTGTGCTACAATGAGCCATTCGCCACAGCTGCCTCTTCTTCTCTGCAGTGTAATCAGCCATATTGCTTTCAGGAGATTCTGGTTCCTCTCGTTCCTCAGTCTCTCCCTCTTTCTCTCTGACCTGCCGATGAACCACAATCACAAATACATCCCATATATATCGTCTGGCTACTGGTTTAAAACAAGAAATTCTTAAACCCTCATGTTGTGCTCATGTTCTTTTTCCTGAAAATGCTATTTAATATCATCACATTGGACTAACACTTAATCACAGAGGCTCACGGAGTATAACAACTTCACAAAAACATTTAGATGTTCGGTGTTGAAATCTTATTTGACTTTTGTGATCATATGAACAGGAAGGCTGTAGTCTGACCATGTCTTCTGACTCCTGCAGCCACAGGCGGATGAGCGTGGCCAGAGTGTAATACAGCACCAAGAGCATGATGGGATTGACAAAGTGGTGCCACTCCAGATCAGGGTTGACTCTGAACATCCAGGTGTGAGAGCAGTCCGTCTGAACCACAGGAGAGATGCCAAACAGACTGAGGAGGAGATGAGACAAATAGCATTCATTCATAATAAAGTCCATTACCAACATGTTACAGTGAAGGTGTCTGATATTAATACCGTGGTATGCGAGTCATGACTAACATATACACTGATGTTCAAAAGTTTCTTCTGCTCACCAAGCCTGCATTTGTTTGATCAAATCCGAAATGATCTTGGTGAATGCTTTACAATTTAAAATAGCTGTTTCTATTTTATTTATGCTTTAAAATGTATGATGCAAAGCTGAATTTTCTGCATCAGATGAATAAAAAGTAAAAAAAGACCAGCATTTATTTAAAATCTTTTGTAACAATATACACTACCGTTCAAAAGTTCAGACTATTTTTATTTAGCAAGGATGTGTTAAACTAATTTTAAAAAGTGATAGCAAAGACTTATTGTTAGAAACATTTCTATTTTGAATAAATGCTGTTATTTCTAACTTTTTATTCATCAAATAATCAAAGAAAAAAGTATCACAAGTTCCAAAAAAAAATACTACGCGGGCACAACTGTTTCTAAACACTGCTAATCAATCATAATGATTTTCTGAAGGATCATGTGACACTGACGTAATTCATTAACACATTGTACTTTAAGTAGATAAAATGAAAAAAAAGTTGTTTCCTAAGATTTCACCATATTAGTGGGTATTGTATAGCCAAATGAATGCAGCCTGGTGGCAAAAGAGACTTTTTGTAGAACCACTGATGATGTTCTCACCATCATGTGTAACAAAAAAAGGCGCAGTAATACATGTTTCATATTAAAATAAGAATAAAGCCACTAAGAAAAGATATGACAAATATAAAACTGGACTGATGTGGGATGGAAAAATAAGTTTAGCACCAAATCAAAAACTGTAAGAGAAGAGCTGCTAATTCTCTTCAGATTTCATAAGGTTATGCTTGTGTTTATGTTCCCCTATTTTTTCTTTCTCTCTTTCAGTGGAACCAAAATTGGACGCCTAAGGAACAACAACAACAAAACAACAGCCCATGCCTTTTTACCAGGGTATTAAAGTTAAAAAAGGTATAAAACGGGATGAATAAAGAGAAAACAGAAGCACAGCCCAAGACAGCAACACTTCCAACAGCTCTTCACTTCCATTTGAAATGAAAAATAATCTGAAGCGTCACGTCCGTTCAGAACGAACACATGGCTTTTGATGCAACCTGAATACAATGTACTTCACATTCAGCTGATGAAATCAATAAAACGGTAACTTCTCGCAGCGTATTAGGTGACAAGCGCATGCTCCTTGGTTTTTATAGTTTCGGTGCTGTAAGTAAAATCATTGTGGGTTGCCAGATGTTCGTTTTGCTGCTGTTTCATGGCATAGAGAAAATATGAAGTCAGAATATTTGGCCTTTCGTGATTCATCCAAACCCAGAGCGTGACGCCCAAGTCCTAATGCCACGGCTGAAAATAACCAGTCGAAGTGCAGAAAAGTTGCTGGATAGAGTTACTATTTATAATGCGGCCAAGTCATAATAAACACACTGTTAAGCAGAAAAAGGTGCCATAGAGATAAATCAGAAAGCTCGTTAATCTCAACCGCTAGACAGCAAACCTTTACTGAAGTCTCCTGCTTCTCGTTTCTCGAAATCTCGCATGCATCTCCTCAAGAGATCTCAACTGCATCTCAAAGGTCAGAGATATCAACACTCTTAACAATAAAGCTGCTTAAAAGGTTCTTTCATTTTTTGGTTCCACAAAGAAGGTTCTTTAAAGAACCATCTCTTTCTCAAATTTTTTATCATCTGAAGAACCTTCTTTTGCCACAAAAAAACCTTTTGTGAAACAGAAAGGTTCTACAGATGTTAAAGGTTCTTTACGGAACCAATTAGACAAAAAAGGTTCTTCTATGGCATCACTGTGAAGCAGCTTTGCTTTTAAGAGTGAATGTGGACTCGAATCTCGCGTATCAAGAGATTCAGAGACATTTTATAGCACTATACTCTTAATGTGTGCCAATAATTGTCTCATTTACATTTCATTTACATTCCAAAGAAATATTATGAAATGTTGGTACACTACTGTTCAAAGGTATGGGGTCGGTAAGTTTTTTTGTTTTTGAAAGTAGTCTCTTATGCTCACCGAGGCTGTATTTATTTGAGCAAAAATACAGTAAAAATTGTGAAATATTTTTTACAATGTAAAACAGCTGTTTTCTAAGTGAATATCTGTTAAACTGTAATTTAATCCTGTGATCAAAGCTGTATTTTCAGCATCATTACTGCAGTCTTCAGTGTCACATGATCTTCAGAAATCAGTATAATATGCTGATTTGCTGCTCAACAAACATTTATGATTATTATCAATTTTGAACACAGTTCTGCTGCTCAATATTTTTTCAGGATTCACAGATGAATAGCAAGTTCAAAGTACATATTTGAATATAAATCTTTTGTAACACTATAAATGTCTACTGTGTCCCTTTTGATCAATGTAATGCATTCTTGCTGAATAAAAACACTCATTTATTTAAAAATGACCTTAAACATTTGAACGCTAGCATGCTTAAAGGAAATATGTGACCCTGGAGCACAAAACAAAAGTGTCAATTTTTCAAAATTGAGATATATACATCATCTGAAAGCTGAATAATACGCTTTCCATTGATGTTTGGTTTGTTAGGATAGGATAATATTTGGCTGAGATATAACTATTTGGAAATCTGGAATCTGAGTGTGCAAAAATCTAAATATTGAGAAAATCACCTTTAAAGTTGTTCAAATGAAGTTCTTAGCAATGCATATTACTATCAAAAATTAAGTTTTGATATATTTTACGTTAGGAAATTTACAAAATATTTTCATGATCTTTACTTAATATCCTAAGGATTTTTGGCATAAAAGAAAAATCAATAATTTGGACCCATACACTGTATTGTTGGCTATTGCTACAAATATACCCCAGTGACTTGTTTTGTGCTCCAGGGTCACATATGACATATGCACTGAATATCTCCAGTTATAAACGAGCAGCGTCTGAGCAAAACATGGTTGCACCCAACAGACAAACCAACAGAGAAGCATTTGCTTTCAATCTCTGGGTTTGCTAAATGAGCATTTTCTAGTCTACCCAAAATAGACTCTTCCCTGGCACTTCCACATATTTAGAGCTCAGTGTGTAATCAAACCCACAGAGCTGGTTCTGATTGTGCTGTTTATGTGATTGTCAGAGACAAGCTCTTTGTTTCCGTCTCAGAGCTAATGCTTTTCTAATAGGGTGTTTCTCAGGTTTTGTTTGAGGAAGAAGCCGCTAAATCCTGTAAAAACCACTTAATTCTTTGTGGTTGAATGAAGGGGTTTAGTCAAGCACGTTTCTATGCTTGTTTTTTGCTTTCTCTGCACGTTCGCCTTTTTTATTCTTCTCCCGCACATTGTGTTTCTGAAGGTAACAGGGTTTTTTGCACGTGTGTGCGTTTGGTTTGGCCCTCGCTGTGTTTTCTGAGCTGGGTTTCAGACGCGTGTGTAGTATCGGGTCTTTTATAGAGGCTTTGAATGCGTGTGAGGTTTCAGGACGTGGATTCGACCCAAGTAACAATTTTAAAACTGGCTTCATTCAGAGGTCAGAAGGATTGTTTATTTGCAGTGCTTGGTCACGGTTTTGCCGTTTTGAAGTCTTGTTGAGCAGCTGCTAATCTACTGTAATACAGCAAACCCAAACACACAGCCGACGCAGGAGAGAGGCTTCCAAAGCCTTCAAGACTTCAAGCTGTTTTCTGCTGCTTGGATTTGGTTGTCAGTCGTGCTTCTGGGGCGACATTTGCCTCCAAAGCAAATGTATTTATTTCATTAAGCGTTATAATAGCAATAATAATGCTACACATTCATTTGTTTCTTTATGTCTGTGTAAACTTTACTGTGTCGCCACTCTGTGATTTAGCCTGTAATTGAAAAAAGAACTGGACGTCACTCAGTGTGCAAGTTAAAAAAAATATACTACAACACTTGGGTGAAGTCTATTATTCTTCATACATTGCTCTTCTCTGCTCTCAGTAGTCCTTAATTCGCAAGTCAAACCAACAACATTCATTTTATTTTCAGGTGTTTAAGACTCACACATAGTAGGACCGGAGACCGGGCCGTATAGAATAAAAAACCCAGTTTTTCCTTATCGGTAGTGTTGCTTCCTGTGTGCAGCTTGGGGAAGGGGAGGACTAACGGAATCCGTGGGAGTAGTTATAATTTGGTTGGTTAGGGCACATGCGGTAATTGGGGATAAGTCAGTCCATTGCAGGGTGGGTAATAGTGAGCGGTAACAGTGCACGTGGTGCTGGGGGGAAACACAAGGTGAAAAGAAAATATTATCTGTCTGTTTAATATGTGACTACACACTAATGATATTAATTAAAGTGGCGCGAGGGTTTAGTGTACAGGACGTGCAAGTTAATTAACTACACTTATACATAGCGAACACGTTACGGCAGTGGGCTAAGATCGGGGGGGGGGTGGTGTGTGGGAATTAGCAAACAACCAATATAGCAAGTGGCAGTTGTGTTGCTGACACTCTCGGATGTTTTATTAAATATTAAAATCAGTCATACTGCACTGCAATTGTACTGAATTCTCTCAACCAGATATTCATTGCATTACTCCACAGAAGAAGGAAAGTTTGTAACAGCATGAAAATATGAGCTAATAACTATGAAATGCATGAACACAAAATCAAATCAGACCATCAGATCTGAAAGGTTTGATCTGAAAACTTACAGTTTAATAAACAGCTCACATCACACAAACCTGAAGACTTATACAAATAAAAGATCAGTAGAGTTTGTCGCGAGGTCTGTCCTGGAGCGAAACGCTGGGCAGACGTCACAGAAAACACACAGGACTAAATCCAGATCTCTGAAAGCAAACTGAATATTGACTCTTTAAATCAAACCTCTCCAAATAGAGCCTGACGGTGGCTTTGAGATGCAAACCAAAAGCTTAAATAGAGCATTAAAATTAAAATGTTTAATTTTTACAATTTAAAAAAAAAAAAAAGCTTTTTAATACAATGTCTTGGAAACACAGCACTGTAAAAATGTTTTCTCCAGTAATCTGTGCATCATTTATTTGCATCAAGGGTCAAATATAAATAGCATACTGTATGTGACCCTGCAGCACAAAAGCAGCAGTGTTGAGTCGCTGGGGTATATTTGTAGCAGTAGCAAACAATACATTGTATGGATCAAAATTAATGATTTTTCTTTTATGCCAAAAAGCATTAGATTATTAAGTAAAGATCATGTTCCATTAATATATTTTGTAAATGTCCTAAGAAACCGTAAATATATTAAAACTTAATTTTTGATTAGTAATATGCATTGCTAAGAACTTCATTTGGATAACTTTAAAGATGATTTTCTCAATATTTAGATTTTTTTGCACCCTCAGATTCCAGATTTTCAAATAGTTTTATCTCGGCATGGTAGACTGGTTTTGTGCTCCAGGGTCACATATTAAAGTTAAAAGTTACACACTTTTTTTGTGTGCGCGCTGTACAGGTCTGGTATATGAATGTTTTTGCTCAGGTGGCTGAAATGTCCACCCAATAGAGAAAAGTTTGCTCAGCAAGAAAAACAGAGAGGAACCACTGGCTTCACGGCGTAAGGTGTCTCCGGGCGGAACGGCCTCCTGGAAGAACTGGAACTGGTAGAGGTAGAGCATGATGAGGTGTCCGGCGCTGAAGATGGCCATCAGGACACACAGACAGCTGAAGAGCAGCGGGTCGAACGAGCGGCAGAAAGACCACCAGGTGCACAGGCCCAGGAAGGTGAAGAAATACACAGTGGAGGTCAGAGAAGGCAACATCATACCTGGAACAAGGACACATTGAGAGAAGGCTGAGAAAAGTCATTTCCAGAGCCAATACTAAAGGTGCAGTGGAATTTCAGCAAAATATGTGTGCAAAAAATGACCAATGTTCAGTAAGTAAGTATGGGTAAATATTTCTTGATTATGTGAATTCCTATTGAAATTACTATATTTTTTGCCCTTAAAGGAATAGTTTACCCAAAAATGAAAATTTGGAACGGAACAATTTGTTGAGAAATTTGACTAGTTCATCAATGGATGCTCTGCAGTGAATGGGTACCGTCAGACTGAAGAGTTCAAACAGCTGATAAAAGAATCACAATAATCCACAAGTAATACACAGCACTCCAGTCCATCAGTTAACAACTGGAGAAGACAAAAGCTGAAACACATCCATCATCAATAATCCATAATAATGCTTCCTCCAGTGAAAAAGTGCATCTGCTGTTGTCTCTCACATCAGAATCCAGCCTCATATTAGTTTAAAGCTGTTTAAACGCTGCTTGATCTGTGCAGATTTCTCTCCTGATTCACACCAGAACACTTTTTCACTGGAGGAAGCGTTATTATGGATTATGAACTCGGAGTTCTTGATGGATTTTCCAGCTCTGGTCTCTCCATATGTTAACTGCTGACTGGAGTGCTGTGGATGTTGTGATGTTTTTTATCAGCTGTTTGGCTCTCATTCTGACGGCACCCGTTCACTGCAGAGCATCCATTGCTGAGACACTGATGCAAATGCTACATTTCTCCAAACCTGATGAAGAAACAAACTCGGATGGCCAGAGGATGAGTACACTTTTGGCTGAACTTTTCCTTTAACCGTGCATGATGTTTTATTTCTTTTTGTTTGATCTTTGGGATATAACACCACACTTGAGCTTGTATTCATCTTCAGTTTATAAATGAATGCTGATTATTGATCCTACACCGTGAGCGATGTCTGTCTCAACACTACCTACCTGTGAGGCCCAATAATATGGTTACGACTACTTTTCCTGCAGTGGTAATCAGATTGCCAACGATTTCTTTGAGTTTGGACGCCACGTCTGCTATTTGCCGCAGGATCTTCATTTTGGTACTTTCTTCGACGTCGGCCTCCTCAAGTTCTCCATCCTCTACATCCACTTCCTCTTCCTCAGGAAGTTCACAGTCTTCATCGCCCAGCTCGAAGTCTTCGAACAGCAGCTCATCCTCAAGCTCCAGTTTCTCACTTTTCTTGTCTTCTTCCTCATCCTCCTTTTCCTGAAAACATGACGACGGATGTTTACTATGCATCATAAAAGAGGTACAGCAAGTGCAAGTTTAATTTTTTTCTTTATAACTTCCAATCCAACGGTTCTGGGTAGACCGTTAGATGTTACCTACAGAAACACCACTTTTTTGAAGCGTTTGAGTTTGGTTGCATAATACACATAATCCAATAAATGCAGTTCTTCTGAACTTTCTAATCCCTTGAATCCTCCTGAAAATGAAATGTATCACAGTTTCACAAAATATTGGGCAGCACGACTGTCTTCAACATTGATAATAATCAGAACTGTTTCTGAGCAGCAAATCAGCATATCAGAATTATTTCTTAAGAATTATGTGACACTGAAAACTGGAGCAATGATGATGAAAATACAGCTTCGATCACAGAAATACATTACAGTTTAACAGAGATTCACATAGAAAACAGCTGTTTTAAATTGTAATAATATTTCACAATATTACTGTTTTACTGTATTTTTAGAGATCTATCTTGCTGACTCCAAACTGTTGATAGGTCCTATAAATTCACAGAACATTTGGCATTTATGAAATGCTTTGACTGATCAGAAATGTCCAAATGCCACATTATTGTGAGAGATTGTTGTATCAGTTTGTGTTATGAATAGGGTTGGGTATCGTTTGCATTTTTCGATTCCTATTTGAAATCCCATGAGGTAAAAAAAAAAAAAAAAACCATAAAAAAAATATTAAGTCAAACATTTAGATGTCATCAAACATATTTATTCTGTCTTTTTACAAAGCGTTCTGTTGCAGCTAAATAACATGAGCAAAAATCAGCAGCCTACAGAACACTAGGTCTACAAGAGTAACTTTTGCCTATGGTTTTAACAAAAAATACCACAGAAAAACAACCAGACTAATATACATTTCAAACATTAAACTGTTAAAGACAAGTAAATAGTCAGTAATAAAATATAGGAACAAACAAATCGGTCCTTCTTTCTTTTTGAGAAAATAAATAAATAAATAAATCACAGTGTTGTAAGATGAATCCGTTCTCTCTGAGAAAGGCTGCAGGAGTTAAAGAGAGCTTCCAGTTCTCCCCGGCACACATTTAATCAAATTCAAACAACCCATAACTCAGCAAAACTCAATTCTCACTGTCAGAATAGACTTCAGCTTCAAAGACAACATCCGTCAGGTTCAGATAAACATTGTTTGGGTCGGTGAGTGATACTCAAAACCAGAAATTCAATGGAGTCTTATTCTGGAATATTAAATGTGACCCAGTTTATTGGGGATGGGTGGAAGGATTGGCAGACCAAATGATGCCACAAGAAAGATCCACTCACAGAAAAAACACAGTTCTTCAAGATATAGTTTTGAAGGATTAACAAAAATTCACATTATACAGTATCATTTTTCTTGGTTATGTAAAGGTTAGAGAAAACGTTAACATTACACTGTATCATTTTGCAAACATTATGGGAAACTTACTTTTGAATGTTCTCTGAACCATCTGAAACAAGTAGTAATGTTTAAAAACAAGTTAAATCCATTTCAGAAAAATGTTCCATGAACGATGTGTAAATAATGTTTTTGTGCTAACGTTTTGAGAACATTATTAAAGACATTTTCTGAATTAAGACATTTTAAAGGATTTTGTGTTTCTTATAAACATGCAGCTTTTGTCTTCTCCAGATGTTGACTGATGGACTGGAGTGCTGTGGATTTTTTGTGATGTTTTTATCAGCTGTTTGGGACTCTCATTCTGACGGCACCCATTCACTGCAGAGCATAGGAATTTCATTTTCAGTCAGATCTTGTAATTTCAGAAATTCTTCAGGCAATCAAATTGATGAACTAAGGAACGTGTAATTAATGGAGATTCATGGTGCTGAAATCAATAACGGAAATCAGTTTGATAGGTTTTGAATTATATCTAAAGAATAAATGATTTAAGTAGTAATTAAAATAGATAAGACAGGCCGATTTATATAACATTATTTTGCCAATTTGAGATTATCCGCACTACCTGTGATAGTTTCCCTTGTGCCAGTTTCAAAATCACCATCAATAGCAACAAGTTCAAATGATTTCACATTTGGTTTTCTCCCTAACCGTGTCAACACAGTATGTTGATTTGTTTTTTTGTTTGTTTCTGTAGCACTGTACTGGAAGCCCCGCCCACTTCAAAACCTCATTGGCCAAAATTCACGTTCATGACTGTAAAACCTCTTTCGATTGGCTCTGAAAGTGTACCGCTGCAATGTGGACAAATAGCTGATTACTTTATGAACTCACAAGCTGCTCACTAATCTTCTAAATGTTTACCATTCATCGCAGTGAGATATATTATGTGAAGAATTTGCGACAGGTAGGATTCAGTTTATCGCAGTCAGGGTTATTATAGTTAACTGAAACTACACTCGAAAAATATGCTGGGTTAAAACAACCCAATAGCTGGGTCAAAAAAACCCAATAGCTGGGTTTGTCCCCTTTTAACCCATCGTTGGGTTATATTTAACCCAGCATTTTTTAGAGTGTAATTTAGTTTAACTTGACGTAATGAAATAACTAAAACTCAATTAAACATGAATAAAAATTACACACAAACAACTAAAAGTTAAATGGAATTACTAGAACGAAAAAATATAAATACAAACTGTTCAAAATAGTATTAAAAACTATAATAGTACTTAATATGTAATTTATGCTGGATCACCCCAATAAATTAAATTTGTGTTCTTGCTTAATAATACATGTTCATTTTTTGATTATTGCTGTTGCCTCTAGTAATTCTGTGTGTGATTTTTAATTTCCAGCCTATTTTAAGCCAGCAATAGTCATTTTTAAACAATAGTTGACTTAAATAAAACAACCCAGCATGGTGGGTAATAACATTTAACCCAACTAGCTGGGTCAGAATAACCCAGCATGTGTTCTGTCCAACAATAACCCAGCACTGGGTTGCCAAATAACCAAAGTTGGTTTGTTTTTAACCCAGCATTTTTGTACCTTGTATATAATGCATAACTCACGGCTGGTGAGTTAAAGTTATTTCAGGAAGATCTCAACCTGTGATTAATGTGATCCTGGACCACAAAATCCATCATAAGGGTCAATTTTTTTAAATTGAGATGTATACATCATCTGAAAGCTGAATAAGATTTCCATTGATGTATGGTTTATTAGGATCTGACCATTTTTGGCCGAGATATAACTATTTGAAATCTGGAATCTGAGGTGCAAAAAAAAAAAAAATCTAAATATTGAGAAAATCGTTTTTAAAGTTGTCCAAATTAAGTTCTTAGAAATTTATATTACTAATCAAAAATTAAGTTTTCGTATATTTACGGCAGGAAATTTACAAATGATCTCATGGAACATGATCTTTACTTAATATCCTAATGATTTTTGGCATAAAAGAAAATTTATAATTTTGTCCATACAATGTATTGTTGGCTATTGGCTACAAATATCCCCCAGCGACTCAACACTGCTTTTGTGCTGCAGGGACAGAAATATATTACACAAAAAAGGCTTGCATACTATGAAACAAATTTATATACTTCACATTTGTCTTCATTAAAGTTCACGTCTATCAGCATAATATCAGCTATTGTCCATCATGAGTCAAAGACTATCAGTAATTCTCCTTGTATTTATTGTTCATAAATCTATATTTGGTGTTAGCTGTCACTGTCGTATTTACATGCTGGCCTGTAGTTCTTGGAAGAGCTACTGCTAGTTGTTTTCTGTAGTAAGAATAATAATATTAAAACAACCTGACTTCATTCGCACACCTTTAAGCACTTACAGTGTGGTCTTAATTATCTGCCTGTCACGATCCATAAAGGTCTGAGCATGTGGGAAAGCATTACAACATTTTACCAGCAACCGACCGAGCGTCCCATCGACCAATAACGCCTGTTTAAACAACAATACACCACCAATATGGCATGTCACCAAATCAGAAAAGAATTAAACTCCTGAGAAAATATGGATCAGAGAGAGAGAGAGTGAAATACAAAGAAAAATAATCAGTAAGAGGAGAAAAAGGCAAGGTTGGGGGGTTGGTAACTTTAGCACCGCCACCGAAAAAACAACACCAGCAAATGTGTATTCACAGATGTACCCCCTGAACACTCACATCACACACACACACACACAAACACCACCCACACACACACACACACTCCACCACTCGCACACGCACTCACAACACTCCTCCTCACAGACACACACACACACACACACACACACACACACTCATTCACATCTCACTCACACACTCACTCTCACACTCACACTCCCACACACACACACACACTCTTCACCTCACATCACACACACTCTCACACTCCACCATTCACCCACTCACACTGCAGACTCACACTCTCTCACACACACACACTCACTTACACTCACACTCACACTCACACACGCACACTCACTCACACTCCACACACACTCTCACACTCACACTCACACTCACTCTCTCTCTCTCACACACACACCACACACTCACACTCACACACACACAAAAACACAAACACAAACACACACACAAAAACACACAAAAACACTCCTCACACTCACTACTCACTCACAACTCACACTCACAACTGCACACTCACACCCACACACCACACAGCACACACACACACACACACAACTCACACTCACACACGTGTTTTTAATGTGAATGCATTGTAATGCCTTAAGAAAGTGAGTGATTAGGAAACATGAGGGCGCTGAATGTCCAGTGACAATGCAAATATTCAACCAATGATTAATGCTGCATGCATCTGGCAAACTCAGTAGCTTGTATGCTTGATTATACAGACCCAAGCGGTAAAACATTATATTCATTACATATTATACTAACATTTGACAGACCTCAGTTTCATTTCTGAAAAAGTGTTCTGGTGTGAATCAGAAGAGAAATCTACACAGATCAAGAAGCGTTTAAACAGCTCTAAACAAATATATGGCTGGATTCTGATGTGAGAGACAACAGCAAATGCACTTTTTCACTGGAGGAAGCGTAATTATGGATTATGGACTCATATTTTATTTAAAAACGTCTTAATGCTGGATGTGTTTTTTCAGCTTTTTGTCTTCTCCGATATTAAATGTGGCTGGAAGTGCTGTGGAATTACTTGTGGATTATTATGGTTTGTTTTTATCAGCTGTTTAGACTCTCGTTCTGACGGAACCCATTCACTGCAGAGCATCCATTGCTGAAACATTTCAGCAAACTTCTTATTTTGGCTGAACTAATTCCTTTATTGCACTACATACGTCCACTTTGGAAAGATAAATTGCAGCACTTTCAAATGATAAAAAACTAGACGTATATTTTGGAAAACACAGTAAGTATCTGGAACTTATTTTGACTGTCAGGTGAAGAAAAGTAGCCTAGAAATAGCACACCTCTAGTCAACCAGCTCTACTCAAACACTACTAATTAGAAGACACATAATTTGCTACGTGACAGAGTCTATGCGGTCTCTGTGCGGCTGCCCAAACGTTAGACCTCACATCAGACAGGACATTTACCTGAATAAACACTGGACTGATTGCAAAGGAAGCTGAGAGGAGCCATTGAAAATAAACCGTTTTCTACCAGTGTTGCATGAAGAGGCAAAGATGCCAGTTTGAGGCAAAACGAGCAATACAAATGTCACACATGAGCCAGCGCTGGCGTGATGTTCGGCCCAAATACCACCTGATCCTTCCTTAAAATCCAAGAAACGAGCGGCACGTTTAAATTCCGTAAGAAACTGACGAGAAAAAATGGGTTTTTTTTTTCGGTGATTGGTTTTTGTACTTCTGTATTGCTTTAATTTAGAAGCAATACAAGTACACTATGCCATGTTCAGTGTTGGGGGTAACGCATTACAAGTAACGCTATCAGATTACTTTTTTCAAGTAACTAGTAAAAGTAATGCATTACTTTTAAATTTACAACAAAATATCTGAGTTAATTTTTCAAATAAGTTTAAAAATATTTAAAAAATATATATTACTCTAGACAAACATTTGTGTGTCTTTTTTTATTGCTGAAGTGTGTTGAAATGTCTTCTTCTGCATTCTACTGTACTTTTCCTTCAGCCTGAGGCTTATTAATTTCACTTTTGGTTTGAAAAGGCTTTTATATTTGCCCAAAATATAACTTTTTTTAGATCCAATTAAAAATGCATGTTATTCTCTATTGCATTTTCCCATGGTCGTTGCTTTAGGACTGTATTATTATATATATATATATATTTTTTTTTTTAACAGCTATTTACTTCTTTGATGATGTTATTTTCTATGTGTACCATCTTAAAGCACTTTGGGCAACTTAGTTGCTTTATATTGTGGCTATATAAAGAGAAGAAAGAAAGAGAAGAGAAAATATAACTTTTTTATTTTAAAAACAAACAAGCAAGCCCTGTCCAGATTTAAAAAGTAACGCAAAAGTAATGTAACACATTACTTTCCATAAAAAGTAACCATGTAACGTAATTAGTTACTTTTTATGGGAGTAGCAACATCGTTAATGGCATTACTTTTAAAAGTACTTTCCACAACACTGCCTTTGTTTTAAATGTTCAAGGCTCCTATTGTGTTTTTCTTATTTTTTTTCTTAGGTCCTCCATTGAAGTCTTTGATAAGAGATTTTGGTCCTTTTAGGTAAAACTATTAAATAACAAATGTCTTGTCTAATGAATCACTCACACACGAAATATGATGTGACGATCACCAATACAGTATTGTCCTTTTCATCTACTTTTTTACAGTAGCTTCCCAAATCCGCTGGATTCTGATCATTTCTGCTCGCACTTATATTTCATTATCAGCTTTTCTAAAGCATGTTTAGCTAGTGTTTAGCTACATTATGCATCTTTTTCCTATTGTCTATAGGCACAAAATTACCAAATGACATCCGCTCAAGGTATGTTTTCATAGGAACTGAAGGATCTTATATGGCAGAAGAAGCAAGCACTTAGTGGAAATCAATACACTCAAAATATTGTATTCTTTCTAGATCAATTAACTGGTCACACACATGATATTTAAACGATTCTGTATATTTTTAGATGCAGTGAGTGAGAAAGCGATCTCTCGAAAGTGAATTAGGCCACACGAATCTCCACTAGTTTATTTGTGCAGAGAGTAGGCTTGCCTTATTGACACGAAGGGTCCTCGCTGACTTAAATACACATTTATGCATCGTTTCAGGCTGTCATATTAATCCGAGAATGTCATTTAAATAAATGCTCTTTGCTAAACAAGTGAATATTTCATCAATGTCATTATCATTGGATTTGTTCATCTAATCACACTGTGGTCTTTATCATAGCATCAGCATCAGGTCTGATTTCCTAATAATCAAGCGCAAGCGAAACAATGACAGCCTGTGGAGAAGCTGGTATTCATCCAGATAGTTATGTGTTTTCAGTATTTTCCTCCACAAAGCTGCGCTTCATCATTTAGAGCCAGAACGGCCTTCAGCTGGAAGTGAAAGAGTCTCCTGCCGTGAGGGAAGAAGTGCGAGATGATATACGACTCTATATAGGTGAAATTTACATGTCAGGTAGTGCTGGGTGATAAATCGATATTTATTACTGGGGGGAAAAAATCCACAATATATTGATAATAAGCTTTTGAGTTAGTTCGATATTTATCCTACACAGTCTGGCAAACAGCTGCATGTCGCTAAAAACTCTTTAAGCAAGTCACTGACTATTTTTAATGCTATTATTATTATTATTGCAAGGAATATCATACAACTAAAATAAAGCAATAAGCCCCGGGAACACATGACTGGTCACACACGATTGAAAATGCAATTTTTTAATTTGTTAAATTTTCTTTTGATTACACTGAATAAATTGTCAATTTGCACTAAATCATACAATACTTATTCCAGATAAAATAAAACTGAAAACACAGACTTAAAGGGGTCATATGACGGGATTTCATGTGTTCCTTTGTCTTTGGAGTGTTACAATCTGTTCATGCATATATAAGATCCGTAAAGTTGCAAAGATTAAAGTCCCAAACCCAAAGAGATATTCTTTATAAAATTTAAGGGGATGGGACTCGTCCACGGCTCGTTTCTAACACGCCCCCACATGTCTACTTCACTGTGTGGGAAGATTGTGCATAACGCCGCCCAAATGTTTACGCAAAGAATGAAGGCGGAACTTTTATTCTTGCTGTATTATTGTTTCGGGGAGCGCTGTGTGTTCCAAATATGTTGAGGGCGTAACAATTTCCGTCTCACGCTTGAGGTATTCAGTCAATCACAACACACTGGATAGCTTGCCAATCAGAGTACATCTCGCTTTTTCAGACCGATGAGTTTTTTAAAAATCGACGCGTTTCAGAAAGGCTTGGCATAGAGGAGAAACAATAATGTACAATATGTGGAAACTAATGTGTTTTTTGAACCTTAAACCACATACACACATTCCATTACACCAAACACACAAAATAATGTTCTTTTTAGCAAATCATATGACCCCTTTTAGAAAATTTAAATAAAGAAAAAACAGTATTGATTGGGCCTCAATTAAATAAATAAACAAACAAACAAGCAAATAAATACATAAATAAACTAATTGCTATATTTTAAAATACTTTTTTTTTTCATTTCATGAATTAGTTTAATTAGACACAATATTTAATGACGAATTCGCACTAAATCATACAAGAGAATCTGGAAAAATAAATGAGAAAACAGAATCCGAAAAAGATAAAAAGTATTCAACTGGGCCTAAATTAAAAGATGGTTTAGTCTGTGGAGTTTAAAACAATTTAGATTTATATTCATTCCTGTGGTCTATAGCAAACACGTGGAATGCATTTGCAATATTTTATTTTAAATATTATATAACCAAGATATTCGTCCATCCATGTTTTAATTCATACAGTACACTTGTTCAGATGTAAAGTACCTTATTTAACAAAAAAAAAAAGAATTGCACATTAACTGTTATATTTTCTTTTGATTACATTTGAAAAGATTATGGTTTATTTTCATGAATTCTTTTCAACACCATTATTAATGATGAATTTGCACTAAATCAACTAATAAGTTTGGGGCAAAATAAACCACATTTCATTGGGCCAAAATGAAAAGGTAGCTAAGTCTGTGGAGTTTACATGCCAACACACATCATGCATCTTTATTCATTCTTGAGGTCTAAGCAAACACGTGGGAAAGCATTTCCTTCTCTATTAATGCTATGAAATGAATATTGTGAGAAATACTGATATGGAATGATATTGTGATCCTATTTTTGACCATATGGCTCAGTCTTGGCGTCTAAACGAAAGCACTGAAGAATGCCGACTGCTCACTATAGAGTTGGCTTCAGGAGTCTGTGTGCTGCTGTGTTTTCTCACCTGATCGTCCAGCTCAAAGTCGCTGTTGTGCTGAGACACATTCTCCAGACTGCGGCACAGGAGCCACGTGACCAGACCCAGCACGAACATGCCGATGTCTGGGATGAACACTCGGATGCCGTTCCCGGCGTCTGCACCTCGGACACTGCAGAGAGACAAACACAGGTACAGTACACGATCACTCCTTAAAACCAGACAATCCTGCAGTGCCTTGCTGGCCTCACACCGCTGCTTGAGCCAGAAGCTGACACGTCGGACCGCTCAAAAAACAGAGGAGTGTTTTGATAGCGCCACAGAGCCTCAGTGTTTACACGCTTTGGGAAGTCATGGTTTACTTACTGTTGTCTCTGCATATTAAACTGGGATAGGAGAAAAAAATATATATACGCTACCAGTCATAAGTTTTTAAACAGTAAGATTTTTTATGTTTTTAAAGAATTCTCTTCTGCTCACAAGCCTGCATTTATTTGATCAAAATACAGTAAAACGGTAATATTGTGAAATATTATTATTGTTTAAAATAACTGTTTTCTATGTGACTATATATTAAAATGTAATTGATTCCTGTGATCAAAGCTGAATTTTTAGCATTATTACTCCAGTCACATGATCCTTCAGAAATAAATATTCTGATTTGCTGCTCAGAAAACATTTATTATTATTATTACTATTATTAGTATATTTAAAAACAGTTTTGTAAAAACATTTTTTTCCAGGAATTATTGATGAATAGAAATCCAAGATTCAGCATTATCTGAAATAAAAAGCTTTTGTAACATTATATACTCTACCATTCAAAAGCTTGGAGTATCTATATATTAGATATACAGTGGGTACGGAAAGTATTCAACCCCCCTTAAAATGTTTTCACTCTTTGTTTATTGCAGCCATTTGCTACAATAATTTAAGTTAATTTTTTTCCTCATTAATGTACAAACAGCACCCCATATTGACATAAAAACACAGAATTGTTGAAATTTTTGCAGATTTATTAAAAAAGAAAAACTGAAATGTTGGTCCTAAGTATTCAGACCCTTTGCCCTTTTTTTTCAGTATTTAGTAGAAGAACCCTTTTGATCTAATACAGCCATGATTCTTTTTGGAAAGATGCAACAGTTTTTCACACCTGGATTTGGGTATCCTCTGCAATTCCTCCTTGCAGATCCTCTCCAGTTCTGTCAGTTGGATGGTAAACGTTGGTGACAGCCATTTTTAGGTCTCGCCAGAGATGCTCAATTGGGTTTAAGTCATGGCTCTGGCTGGGCCATTCAAGAACAGTTACAGAGTTGTTTTGAAGCCACTCCTTCGTTATTTTAGCTGTGTGCTTAGTGTCATTGTCTTTTTGGAAGGTAAACCTTCGGCCCAGTCTGAGGTTCTGAGCACTCTGGAGAAGGTTTTCGTTTAGGATATTCCTGTACTTGGCCGCATTCATCTTTCGTCCTGTCCCTGCAGCTGAAAAAACACCCCCACAGCATGATGCTGCCACCACCATGCTTCACTGTTGTGACTGTATTGGACATGTGATGAGCAGTACCTGGTTTTCTCCACACATACCACTTAACAATTAAGGCCAAAAAGTTCTATCTTGACCTCATCCGACCAGAGAATCTTATTTATCACCATCTTGGAGTCCTTCAGGTGCTTTTTTAGCAAACTCCAGGTGGGCTTTCATGTGTCTTGCACTGAGAGGCTTCCGTCGGGCCACTCTGCAATAAAGCCTCGACTGGTGGAGGGCTGAAGTGATGGTTGACTTTCTCCCATCTCCCGACTTCATCTCTGGAGCTCAGCCACAGTGATTCTTTGGGTTCTTCTTTACCTCTCTCACCCAGGCTCTTCTCCCCCGATAGCTCAGTTTTTGCCGGACGGCCAGCTCTAGGAAGGGTTTTGGTCGTCCCAAACGTCTTCCATTTAGGATTATGGAGGCCACTGTGCTCTTAGAACCTTAAGTGCAGCAGAAATGTTTCTGTAACCTTGGCCAGATCTGTGCCTTAGTGCGCACAATGGGTCTGGGTTGTCTCTAGCTCGTGCGAGGCAGTTCCTTTGACCTCATGATGTCTCATTTCTCTGACTGCACTGTAGCTTGTAAGGTCCTATATAGACAGTGTGATGGCTTTCCCTAATCAAGAGTCCAATAGAACAAACCAGTTTAGCTGGGATCGGTCAACTGTAAGGGTGTGTAGTACTGCGATCTCAAGTATGATCAAATAAGTGTGGGGTACAGTGTGCAAGTCCTGAGGGTTGACCCGAGTGTGGAGGAGGATTCACGGTATGCAAGGGGGTGTATGAAGTAGTGTCGTGTGTAGTGACCATTGATTGGGAGGGTTCAGGTTTTTTTTTTTAATAAATCTGCAAAAATGTCAACTATTCTGTTTTTTTCTGTCAATATGGGGTGTTGTGTGCACATTAATGAGGAAAAAAAATTAACTTAAATGATTTTTTAGCAAATGGCTGCAATATAACAAAGAGTGAAACATTTAAGGGTGTCTGAATACTTTCCGTACCCACTGTATATATATATAATTTTTTTTTTTTTTTTTCTTTTTTTTTTTCGCGGAAATAAATTATAGAAATTATTCTGTTTATTTAGTGAGATGCTTAAAATTGTCAAAATTGATGACAACTAAATTATAATGTTACAAACTAGTCTATTTCAGAATCAAATGCTGTTTCTTCTGAACTTTCTATCATCACGGAACCATCAACATTTCAACAATAATAATAATAAAGGTTTTTGAGCAGCAAATCAGAATATTATAATGATTTCTGAAGGTTAACGTGACGGAGTAATGATTTAAATCACCAGGAATAAATTAAATTTTTAAAATAATAAACAGGTAATTTTAAATAGTAAATGGTAACTTTTTTTTTTTTTGTTACTTTTTAATTGTCGTAGCATAAAATACATACATTGAAAGTAAATAGAACTGTGGTATTAGCCAAACTAACTGTAAATGAACTGAGTTTTTATTATTCTCTTAGTGTCAACAAATTTTTTGTGAAAAAGCTGCAGTGCCTCTTAAAAACACAGACACCCTCTGCTCTACAATAAAAGCCTGTGACTCCCAGTATCCTCGCTCACAGCGCTGGCCCGTCTGGATCTCATTTCCGCGCTCGGCCCGAGTCGAGAGCCCGGCCCGGAGAGATTTATCATGAAACCAACCCATTCAAGCCTTCAGAGAGCAGCCCTGAAATGCCACTCGTTTCAAACTCGCACATCTATAACGACACATTTCAGCAGTAAAGATGCTCGTTTTCAGATCTTCAAGGGTTTACGAAGCAGACGTTTGCGCAACTTTGGAATCCAGTGCTTTTTATAAGCTGTTGGAGAGCTGCTTCAGCGACGGCTTCAAAAAAGCAAGCTCAAAAACTGTGAACACAACCATTAACACAGTTTGCAGATACAGTATCTTGGGTAAAACTGATGCAATTCAATCATTTAACTATAATAGGTTGACTTAATTCACAATAAAAAAAAGTTTCCCAAACAGGTAACACTAATCATGATAATGGGTCATATTGTTTAAGCAGAAGAGATTATGGGTGTCCTTAAATATAGAACAGTCTGGATAGTTTTATATGTGGTTTACAACAAAAAATGACCTAGCCTGCACAAATTTCAAAGGAAAATCCTGACTACCCTTATGAAAATTAAAATGAACAAAACCATGGTAACCACAAATGAACATGGTTGTGCTACACTAACTATAGTTTAGCTTATTTATTTTTAAAACCGTGGTTATACAAATGGCAATCAATCTGCAAAAAACATGGTTACTACACTTTTACTCTAAAAAACATAGTTTATTTTCGTATAGGTGAATTTTATTGTAATGCAGTACTGTCAATTCTTTGGATTTTAGTCAATGTCCGTCAAAAATTATATTTCACCTGCATTGTGAATGACAGTTTGCAATCTGTATCGAATGTGAACAGATAAAACACCGTAGCCCAAAATAATATTAAGACGCCACCATCGAGCCGTACACAAAAACAAACACTCTACGTGGGGGTAGTTTATGGTATTAGTTCCCCGAACAAATGACTCTGGTAACGGTTCTGGTGCAACGGGGGTAGAGAGGTACCTCGATGGTGGTTCACACACATAGATCCACAACGGCCATGAATGGGAGGTCGGGTAATCGCTCTTTTAATGATTCGTTCTAAAAGGAATTAGCGTGTTTGAATCAGTTTCAGATACTTCAACAAAGCGGGTTATGAAGTCGAATCTACGCAAAATAAAGTTTGTGGGTAGTATGTCATTAGGTCCGGCGTGGTTTTAAGTGAGGTTTGTGTATTGGTGTAGGGTGTGCTAAAATAATCATAGTACCGCGCTTTACTTTATTAGGCAACAACATGTTTATGCGGGCGCCTATATCGCTTAACAGACACAAAATCTGAGGCAACTTTACTTTAGACACAAGATATGTTCAGTACTTTAGCGGTAATGTATTCTCTCACTGTTCCACGTACCCCTATTAAATGAGTTATTATAATATGTCCTAAGAATTACGCGTCTGACCGGGGGGGGGGGGAGCAATCACGAGGCAAAATGTTGGTGGTTCCTGCTGAATTTCAAATGAAAATCTTGAACAAATCTAGTTGTAATTATGAGTTTCAAGACTCCTCAGAAACTGCACTTGCTGACCACCTGCGGGATGTCGGGGTAACCGAACAGTAAAAGATTCCTGAAAATCCCACATCAATGAGAGATAATAATATTATGATTAATTATTAAGAAATAATGGCAGGTAATATTGATGTATTATATTTAATTAAAGTGGGGGGTCAGCTAAAAATGCTACTTGGCCTAGTTGTCGATGGCGGGAATCAATGTTGGCAAGCTCAAAGCGTATCAAGGGGAAGCAAAACATACTTCCCGACGACCTCCAGGCAATGGCTGTGATTAACGATATAAAATTGGCTTCATAAACTGTAAGTAAGTCAGACGGTTATGAAAACGCGGCGAGATTGGGCTCACTAAGGACACAGATCACTTTGTTAGGAGACGTGCTGGGCTTATAGTACCGAACGGTACAGTATGCTCAGAGAGACTCACCTTTATCTCGGAAATCAACTCATAAGAAAAACCGGAGCAGACAAAGAAAAAAACATAGAAAACTAAGGAGGAAAGGCCACAAGCCTGGTGGGTAAAACAAGGGAGGGAAAAAAAATATGGGAACGGACTGAAGGGCCCAAAGGGGCAACCTGTCTCTTTTCACTGCTGGGACACTGACGAAGCAATATAAAGCGAAAGGAGAGAATTCAAAAAAAAACAACCAGACGTTGATATCGGATGGATTAAGGATGGTGCGGGTTAGGGGGGAAAGACAGAGCTAGGGGGGGTGTAAATAATGAGAGCAGAATGTGGGGGCTGACCTGGGAGCGCCTTCACGCGGGGCGCACCCGTCCCAGGTCTGACGGAAAACAACTCCGTGCTTAATACCAGGAGAGAAAATGGACGCAGAGATGCAACAGATACAAATCCAGACTGGGCCAGGTGATTTACTGTCCAACAAACCCAACAAACAAACCCAAAACCCAGCACGACACTTTCTGATGCTTTAGATGGCAAATAGCGTGCACAAATGCTGCTATAAAATTAAACTGCAGCAAGTCAGGGATTTCAAGGGACAGGGCTGCAAACTTTAGAAACAAAACTCTTTTGTTCACTGGATTATAAAAAAAAATTAACTGCGTCATTATCCAGAGCATTTTCTGTAAGCTTCAACGTCGCTTAGCCAAGAAATTATGGAAAAAAAGACAAGACCGACAAGATAAAATGCCTTTGTTTATGAACATAATCAATGCATAAGCATTTTCAGAGGCAAAACTTAATGCAACGCCATTCAACTGCAAGCTAAAGAATTCTGTGCATTTTAACAGTGCTGCAGGAGTTTTTGAGTTTCAGCATGACAGTGACTCTTTAAACAAAGCAAAGTCCATACATGTCTAACTGAGTCTGATGTGAAAGAACTCGACTCTCCTGCAAAAAGCCCAGACCTGAACATGCACTCTAAAAAATGCTGTGTTAATGATAACCCAGCGCTGTTTAAAAGGGACACACCCAGCTATTGTGTGTTTTTGACCCAGCGTTGTTCAAACAAGCCAACAGCTGGGTCCAAACCAACCCACAGCTGGGATCAAAACCGAACCCAAACCGCTGGTTCCAAAACAACCCAAAACCGGCTGGGGCAACACTCAACCGCTGGTCAAAACAACCCAACCCTGGGAGTCAAAACAACCCAACCGCTGGGGTCAAAACAACCCAACAGCTGGGTCAAAAAAACCCAACAGCTGGTTTTTGTCCTTTTTTTACCCAGCACTGGGTTGTATTTAACTCAGCCTTTTTTAGAGTGTGGGTGACTGAGACACTTACTCATAATGTGAGAATTTAAACAAATTACAACATATTTAAGAAGCAAAACAGTGTAAAATACCAAACAAAAACTTTTTTATGACTATTAAATACCTTGAAGTTATCCTTGAATATATTTATTATTTGTATTTTTTTAAAGTATTAGTTCACTTCCTGAATTAAAATGTCCTAATAATTTACTCACCCCCATGTCATCCAAGATATTCATGTCTTTCTTTCTTCAGTCGCAATGTTTTTGAGGAAAACATTCCAGGATTTTTCTCCTTATAGTGGACTTCAACTGGGACCAATGGGTTGAAGGTCCAAATTGCGGTTTCAATGCAGCTTTAAAGGGCTCTACACGATCTCAGCTGAGGAATAAGGGTCTTATCTAGCCAAACGATCTGTCATTTTCTCAAAAAAAAATCTAAATGTATATACTTTTTAACCACGATGTCGTCTTCACGCATTACTTGCGTGCTGTTGCTCTTCTTCGTAGGGTGTGTACTCCTCTCTAAATGTAGTGTAGGGCGAAAAAACTCCATCTCGTTTTTTCCCCCTCCTCCAATTTGGGTTGACTTTTTTAATTAAAAACACCTTTTTTCTGTAAGGGCGTTTGAGCGTTTCTTGCACGTTGGCTTGTAAACACTGGTTCGGTGCTTCGCCTATATGTCAGACTTGCTGATTACATAAACATAGTCGATCTAGTGGCAACATGGCTTTGTGGTTTAATCATATATTTCTTGACAAACTAGACCATGTACCCAACAGCTGAGCATACTTAGATATCTTCTTGACAATAGTCATTGGAGACAACTGACCCAATTTTTGGTGGACATATTACAATACCAGTATTTCCTATTTACAAGGAATTTATTTAACTCATTTTGAGCTCAGATGTGCTCAAATCACCTTGCAAAACTGTACTTTGATGTGCATTAAGTGATGGCAAGGTTTCACAGCATCTGAAACGGTTAGTCACAAAATAATGTGGTGTGGATTATAGCATGCATTCCTCTTAACCCTTGTGTGTCAATTAAAAAAAAGTTACACATAGGTTCATAGAGGAAAAAATGTCCAAAAGAACTGTCATAAACAATGAGCTTTGATCAGACTTAGTCCATAAATTCTTTTTTACAGAAGACACATAGCGAGTATTGTTGAAGTTAAAAAAAGTGGTTAAAAAAAAAGTTTATGAAAATGATTTATGAACAATGTTTTATATAAATTATATATTTTATGAAACATGTTGAACTCTATACCTTCTAGAAAATCAAAGCCATAAATCTAAACAAGTTGTGTTCCAATTTTGAGGTTGATATCTCAAAAAATGAGATGAAAAGAAAAGATTTTGTTTGGATGCAAACTTTTCCTATTAGATTCCAGCAAAGCTCCGCTGGCGTACACAGCGGTGGGATTTGTGATTCGCAGTACAGTATCATTTATCTCTCTCAAACATTACAGGTAAACACACACATTTTGTTTTTAGGACACACCTACAAACCACACCCTGACATTCATACCAACACACCCACACAATTATAGCTGCATAATTTATCCAACTGGCTCTATAATACAGCAAAAAACGAAAACAGGAAAAATGTGAGTATTGCTGTAATGTCCGTATCTTCTTTTCCTTTCTTCTTCGCTTAACAAGCAATAATGACTCGTGATGACTTGAATTTAAACAAAAGAACTGATTTACTGGAGTTTAGGTTTTTTACAGGGATGAATTCACTTTAGCAGCACACACACATACTCAGTAGTTCACTTCTTCTCATAGCAGGCTCTCTATCTGAACAGCATTATGCGCAATGTTTTCTTAAAGGGGAACAATCCAATAAATGACTATATAAACTGTTTCTTTTTCTTATTATTGAAAACAATGAATTAAACGTTATTCTAAGCATTTATGACTAATATTAATCTAATTTAAGTCACAGCACTTTATAGGCCAAACCTGAGAAAATGGCACCATCTAGTAAAAGTTTTTCAAATTTTTAATTTTGAAGCCTTGACAACAGAATGAAAGCCTATTAACAAAGAATGCATAATTTTATGCTTCAATGGCACTGGGATTAAATATTGCTGTTTTAATGGGTTTCAGTGGGGACATTTTTGTCCTTAATGTCCTGAGAGGAACTATTTTTGTACCTATATAGTGTAAAACAGATTTATTAAAGGAAAAGAGGGTGAATATTAAAATTCCAATAAAAATACACACCTGTGCCAAAATGTATGCAGTTGGCCTTAACACAGGGCGAAAATTATTAAAAAAAAAAAA
>JADLZN010004399.1:0-44397 GCA_018155175.1 Sinocyclocheilus anophthalmus
TTTAAATTTGCCAAGATGTCAGGCGCTCTGGCTCGCGGTAAACATTGGACTATTGTTGCTGGTGTCTCTATTTTCACGTTCCGTACAATAGAATCGCCAATAACTAGAGGACTTTGATCAGGTTTCTCAGCGGGTGCGTCACTGAGTGGGGAGAACCTGTTTGGTGTTTTGATCGGAACGGAAGAGCGGTGTTTTGACCCGTGACTATACCACCTCACACTGCGGCGGAGGCTCTGTTACCGGAACCGAACAATGTACAGGACTCCCTGAGCTAGTTGCATCCAAAGCCGTATCTAGAGCCCTCACATTCTTAAAGTTTGGATGCGTGTCTCTAATTCTGAAATCTTCCCTGCATTTATCACATGTGAATCCCTCGTTGCCGACAGAGAGAGATTTAGATTTAGATTTAGATTTAGATTTAGATTTAGTCATTTAGCAGACGCTTTTATCCAAAGCGACTTACAATTGGGGGATACATAAAGCGATTCTTCTTAAAGAGGCAAACAGACATAGGAAGTGGTTGTAATACCAAGTTCTTAGACATTGTTCAAATAAGTACAAGCTAGAAAGAGAAGGAATAAATAAAGAGAGAATTTTTTCTAAACTATACATGTGGCAAGCGGTGCAAACAACAATAGCAGGAGAAAAAGCCATTACTCACCATGATTGATGAATGATTCTTACTTACCACAGTTGTTTGATGAACTTGTGAAAAAACGGAGCAAGAGAAAAAAAAAGAAAATGCAATAGGGCAGCTAATGGAAAAGCTAATGACAAGTTAACGAATGTTAAAGCGTTGCAATCACGGTTTTAGAATAAAAGTGAATGATCAAAATGAATCAGATTAGGTTGATAGATAATATCAGAAGTATGGTGGGAATTAAGTTATATTTGATCACTTTAAACAACAGAGAGTAATAAAGATTTTACAGAAAAACAGAGCTACACGAAGCTACAATCACAAACCAGCAGCACTGCAAACAAGAAGCAGGAATAATACTGTCCAACAGCGACAACCGCAGGTCAGGAATGCAACACAGACACAGATCCAAACCGAAAAAAAAGTGGTGTAGTGGTGTAGTGTACACCATTGCGCCTGTAGATGACCTGACCAAAGTAAGGAATGTGCATTGTTCACTGTTAAAGAGTCGAGTCTGTAAGGACACCGTTGCTGCTAACCATGGCAGTCCTTCACATGACCCAGTGGTGGACACATCCTCAGTGGTTGAGGAAGAGGATGAGGTAGATTTTCTAGCTTTGGTGCAAGAGCGGGACCAAGTTGATGCTGAACCAGAACTTGGTGGGCTGGCATCTGAGATGGAACTTGGGTGAGTGTTACGGGACCAGTTCATGCTATTGGGCCAGGATGACAGGATTCAGCTAGAGATACAGACAGTTCACAGGAGTCGCAGCCTGAAGGCCTGTGTAGGGCCGATGAGGGTGCTTTACGCAGAACAAGATGTGTAAATGCGGGCCAGCATCCAAATCTATACCACCTTCCCCGTTCAGTGGGAGAGACTGGTGGGGCCTCTCTGCAGCAAATACATGGTATGGTGGCAGGCATTTTTAGATCTTGGGATTAGGTAATGGTGACATAGTAGTAGGATCGTCTGGGCGACAATCCGTGAGTGGGGGGGTAGATTGTAGTGGGATGGACAGTGGGTGCATTGGTTCTTTAAATATGCCACGAATGCATGAGTTGTCCAATCATATACTTTCACGGGTATATAAAAGGAGACTTTTAAGGTGCCGTTGTGTGTTGGAGCACTGATTGTGCGTCACTGCCCGAGGCCTGCCCATTCCGGTTTTGGATCTTCCCGTCTCACAGGTATGTCTTTGCTAACTAGTGAGCATCGAGAGGTGTGCTTGAAGTAACTAGTTTTATTCGGATTGTAGTTTTCCGACTGGCAAACGTCATAGTGGTTAGTTGGTGGTTGCCTTTCTCATCCAACATGCTCCGGCTGTAATCCCGTGCCTTTTTGCCATGTTGATGTCCGTTTGCATGTGCGACCGGACTCGTGACTATAGCGACAACATGAAGTTATGTGCAACTACCGCTATTGATGTATAGTATTTTATGTCGTAAATAATTTTGCGGTTAATTCTTTTCAGGAGGAATAGTTCGATTAGAATCCATTGCATTCAGTTCAACCTGTGGGGCAACATTCTTTGATGCTGCTGCTTTGTTGACATTAGTTCCTGCGACTTAAAACTGCTCTTTGGCGTGTGTTTGCGCTATGTATCGGCCTCCTCCGTTAGACCAGTTTTTTTTCTATGTGCACTTGTTTTGATTATTGCTGATTTATTGATTATTGCTTTGTGTTTGTATTTGTTCTTTAGTCTGTAATTGCTTTTGTGTTTCTTGTAGCTTTGTTTCTTATGGTTTAACCTTGTTTCAGTGTGATTTTGCTTTATCTATATTTCTTTTTGCTCTGGTTGACCTGGGTTTGTTTGTATTTTTTTTTGTTGTTTACTTTATTGGTATGTTTATATGAAATTGTAGGGAACATCTATCTCGATTTGATGAGACATTTTTAACCTCATAGCAGGTGTCTTGATTTTCTTTTGGATTTTACATTTAAGTGTTAAGCATTGTACAATTGTTCGCATTATTTCTTTTGTTTTGAGATTAGTTGGTTAATTTTGTCTTCTATTGCAGGAACCGAGGCTTCCAGGCCGGCCGCTAGTAGGCCCTTGTGTGCGGTGGTGGGACTCTGTCATGGAGTGCAGTGTGTTCACCCTTAATCTTATTGTGTGTGTGTGTGGTGTAGTGAGACCTATGCATCTGGTGGTTAGATTCTTGCAATATAGGAGCCTTGCGCTCAGTAAACTAGCTTACCTTTCAAAGGTAAGCCTCGGTTTTTGTCTGTTACGTGTGTATTCTATGTTTGTAAATCTAATCCGGTCTAGAGTTTAATGATTTTTAAGGTTAGTATTTTATTATTGTTGAAATAAAGCTTTTGTACTTTAGTATCCACATATCAGGCCTCTGTCTTTGAAACCACATTCCTGTGTGCCCTTTGTAGGTGACCAATTTATAATTTATTTTCCCTGTTGGACAGGGTGGCGTAGTCAGCTGAATTTAGAGTTCCCTTTCCGATTATTACTCCCGCTACACTAGGTTTTAACAGTGCAGGTATTTTCTACCACATGACATCATGAGTCTGATGTGGTTAGGAGATGTGTGCACTTTTTCATTTAGCTTAATCTTTTCCTTTAAGTGCAATTAAATATTCTCAGGAGACCCATTGACCCCCAGAAGTCGCACCTTATGAAAACCTCACATGTGTTGTTTCATTCAAGTGTAGTTCACAACTCCGAAAATCAGTGGGTATCCAAAGAATGTGTATCGTGTTGACATGGGTTGCATTTGGAAAGCATCCTGCGATTGTGAAACAGCATCAGCTCAATCTCTTTAAAACTGTAAATCATGCATGGATTTATGGGACAGCGATGCAAAGCCAAAAGGTTTGTTGGGTTGTCATTTGAATATTTGCCACATTATGGCAAAGAGTGATGAAATGAAACATCTTGTAATTAATTCAAATTTTGATTTTCTATGCTTGTCTGAAACATGGTTGAATACTACTTTGCCATCAGCAATGCTACGTATTCCTAGCTAAAATATTTTTTAGAAGAGATAGATTGCTGAGAGGATTAGTGATGACTGCTGAAAGGACCATTGGTGCCCCCCTGCCCAACCTCCAAAGTTTTTACACTTCCAGAGTGAGGAGAAGGGCTGGTAAAATCACTCTGGACCACACACCCCCAGCACACTCCCTCTTTGAACTGTTGCCCTCTGGCCTGTGCTACAGAGCACTAAGCACCAAAACAGCCAGATACAAGAACAGCTATTTCCCCCAGGCCATATTCCACCTGAATATTTTATTACTATATTGTTATTTATCATTTATTGTCTATTCTCTTTATTATTAATGTTTTCATTACCTTAAATTATATGTATGTTTGTACTTTCTTTACTGGAAGCTCCTGACACCAAGACAATTTCCTTGGCACTTGGCAATAAAGCTCTTTCTGATTCTGATTCTTATTAATGGGTGGGGTATTATGTTTTATATTAAGGACAGTATTATGTGTAAGGAGATACAGTTAGCATACGATTTTGATATTGAATGTATTGTTTTAGATGTTTCTCTCTCACCACAAATGTATTTTAGTATCACTGGTGTTTATCGACTACCTTCATTAAATAATGAATTTTAGGATAAATTACATAATCTTCTTAAATAAATGTTACTGTACTGAAAGGGTTGCAAATGTTTTAATTGATATCATTCAAAATACTACAAACATTTTTACGAGGCATATTAAATATAGATCTAGAAAGCAAAATTGTTTACCTTGGCTAAATTCATATATCTGGTGACTTATGAAAAAAAGAGTTTATGCACTAAAACAGTATCTCAAATGTAGACTAGAATTTGAGAAGCAAAGTTTTAATAAATTAAGAAACAAAGTAATAAGTGAAATTAGAAAATCTAAAGCACATTTTTATATCTCCATAATAGAGGAAGGAAATAGAAATGCAAAATTGTTATGGGAAAATTTGAGATGTTTAACAGGAAATTACAAAAAGCCAGTGAAAAATATAGAACTTGATCTGGAATGAAAACGCATCTGTGAACCTGGCAAAATAGCAACCATTTTTAATAACTATTTTGTGGTAAAGTGAAGTGAAGTGAAGTGACCCATACTTGGAATTTGTGCTCTGCATTTAACCCATCCAAGTCCACACACACAGTAGTGAACACACACACCACCCACACATCCACAACACACACACACACCACACCACACAACACACACACACACACACACACACACACACACACACACACACACCGTGAACACACACCCAGAGCAGTGGGCAGCCATATTGCTGCGGCGCCCGAGGTAGCAGTTAGGGGTTCGGTGCCTTGCTCAAGGGTCTCACCTCAGTCATGGTATTGAGGGTGAAATAGAGCACTGATTATTCACTCCCCCGACCAATAATTTGACCATTTGTAGAGCTTTTGGAGTTTAATTTGTGTGTGTGTGAAGAGAATACGGTGATCCCCGACCCCATGTCACCGCAACAACTCCTCTGGAACACCATCCAGCAGGCCCGGTTCCATTACCACAGGTATCTGTAGAGACAGCAAACATTCCCTGCTGCAGACCTTCAACACCCGATCATGTCCCCCCGATGCGGTGACGTCGGCTTCATCGTGCGGCATACAAACACTCGATGTAATCAGCACAAGCAACAGCAATACTTCGACGATCTTCTTCCCCCTCATTATTTATTTCCGTTATACTTCAATACATGCACAACCAACCTAAACATAGAACTTAACACGTAAACTCAACAAAGAAAAACAAACTTTCCGCTCTCTCTCGTGACCGAGTCGCAGCTGCTCCGCGCCACCTCTGAACCCACCTCTGATGTCGGTGCGAGCTGCAGCATCCCCATGACATCAGTGCTTTCAAGCGTCACAGTCCTAGAGGTCCTGCCGCCCTCTGCTGCCCTTACTGTAATGGCGGTCGCCATTTTAAGCGTGTGGGCTGTACACTACGCTCAAGAGGCCTCTCCTGTCCATGAATCTGCTCCTGAGGCCTTTCCTGTCCATGAATCTGCCCCAGTAGCCTCTCCTGCCTATGAGTCTGTCTCAGAGGCCTCTCCTGTCCACGAGTCCGCTCCAAGGGCCTTTCCTGTCTATGAATCCACTGCAGAACCTTCAGAGGTGGCAGAATCTGCTGCAGAACCTCCTGAGGTGGTGGAGTCTGCTTCCGAACTCACTGTCTGTCCTGTTACGGCCCTGGAGGCCGTTCATGAACTCACTGTCTGTCCTGCCACGACCAAGGAGGCCGTTCATGAACTCACTGTCTGTCCTGTTACGGCCATGGAGGCCATTCATGAACTCACTGTCTGCTCTGTCACGACTAAGAAGGCCGTCCATGAATTCACTGCCTGTCCTGTTATGGCCACGAAGGCCGGTCACGAACTCACAGACTGTCCTGCCACGGCCAAGGAGGCCATTCAAGAATTCTCTGCTTGTTCTGTCACAGTCAAGTGATCTGTCCATGTCTCTGCTTCGCCATGGCTTCCTGCTCTGCCATCATTATCTGGCCGCCCTGCTCTGCCTGCAGTGTAAAGTAGCACCACCATGGCTGCCTGTTCTGCCTACTCCACCATGGCTCCCTGCTCTGCCGGCACCACCATGGCTCCATGCTCCTATGGATCTGATCCATGGCCCAGGTCATCCAGTGTTCCACAGTCTACCACTGCCCCATGATCCTGGTCCACCACTGCTCCTAGCTCCAAGCCAGCCACGGCTCCACAGCTTCACTGGAGTCTGTGCTTGTCTCATGTGTGTGCTCTGGTCTTTCATTCTCTATTATCTCCCAGTTTCCGGCTTCTACCCTCCATCACCTTACGACTTCTGTTGATTCTTGGTTGGGATTGTTGGTTACGGATGCCTATTATACTTGAGTAGTGGTGTGTGGTTTTGTTTTGTGTGTTTTGGTGGGGATGTATATTGGGGGTGTGTGGGGTGTGGAGTGCTGTGTTTGGTTGAGGTGTGTGATGTGTTGTGTATGTTCGGTTCTATAGTGTCCTGCTTCTGTATGATTCGACTTGTCGTTGTGTTATGTCTGATGATGTTTTAATCTGTTGTCTTGTGTTATGGTTTATGGGTGTCATTGGTTCTCAGGTTGTTGTCCATTGGTTGGTTTGTCATCTGACCCTTTTTGTTTGGTATATATAGCCCTCATGTTCCCATTGTTCTTTGGTGTGTATTGAAGTTGTAACCCGCTGTCGGTGGGGGGGGGTCGAGTCTGGTTAGCTCGACAAGCAGTTCATGCTATGTCAAGTCAAGTCAAGTCTGTGTCTCGGTTTATGTTTGGATGTTTGGATCACGTCTGTAAATAAACTGCACATGGGTTCTCACTACGCTCGCCTTCAGTGGACTAAATCATTACAGTGCAGAACTAGATTATAGCTACAACAGGATGTCAGATATTGAGTGTAGGCTTGCCCTAGTAATACAGTAGGATATGAACACTTTTTATTTAGTCTTTTAAGCAGGAGTATACTTTGAAATAAAATAAGTAAAATAAATATTTAGATTTTCTTAAAGATTGAAAATAAATAAGGAATTACCTGTTCCGCGTTTGACGTGAGAGATGCATCTGCATTGTGACAAACACACAGTTGCCGTCGTATCTGTTTAAAACAAATGAAATATTTCTATTTATTTTTAAAACATACAGAAAGACTTTGGCAAAATGTTTCATCGCATTGGATGGGGTTTTCACAAGCAATTAAGTAAAATATTTTATTTAAAACATGTGGTTGCCGCAAGCCCGCTGGACGCTCCTTCGTCGAATCAGCCGGCCGCGCCGTTCTCAAGTCCACCCGCCGCCGCTCACTCCAAAGATGGGCCTACGCTACAATCTAGCCGGTGTGTTTTGTTGTGAAGCGAAACTACTTTGTTTGGTCTTCCAAAAGAGGACACAAATAGAAATCAGTGGTTAAGTTGTATTTAAAACACTGTTCCAGAAAAGTTTAACCCAAATATCCAGATATGTGCAGCACATTTTATGGAGGACTGTTTCCTGATCCTGGGAGAGTAGACTACAATGCCGGCTGTTCTGTCTCAAAGACTGTAAGTACCTTTTTTTATATTTAAAGAATTTGCCATTGACGATTCAAACACGAGTTTTGAGCAGTGTAGAGTAGCACTTATTGTTTGTCATTTCTCCGAACACAAATGCATGGTTTTTCACAAGAAGGTTAAGTTAAAATATTTTATTTAAAGCTTAAAAGATTTCATCTAAACTATCTTTTAATTTTAAAAAGATCTTATTTAAACTCTCAAGATTATGCTTTAAAGTCATCTTCCCTATTGCGTATAATCGAGTGAAACGATTTCTGGAATGTAGGGCGGGATTTCACCCTTGACCTGGAGTTTGATTGACAGACAATCCGACCAGTCATAATGCCGAATTAGCCATTTTGACTGACAAACAACCCAAAAGAGGAGAGTTAGAGTAACGTCAGTGGACTATGGTGTATGGGCGGCTTTCTGCAGTTGAGCGAACATAACTCTAATGTTCATTCATGTTTATTTCACACTAAAACTAGTAGTAAATAGGGAGAGTATGATTGGGTCATGTGTCACTTAACACTGACAAATGCGCTGTGAGACAAGAAAGAGCAGGTAATTTTGGTGTTTGTGAAACAAAGTCTCAGCTTTAGAAATGTAATTTTTTAAAGAAATTAAAACAGTAAATATTTTGTGGCTCTTTAATGTGACAGATCGCTGTAGTACCTCAGTTCAAGAGGTTGAAATGTGAATCGATCACTAACTGATAGTTATAGCATGAAATATACATGAATGAACATCAGAAGGTTGTGTGGCTCAAACAGTTTGGAAAGATGTCAAAGACACCATTTTAATGTTCAAATCAAATGACTAAAGATATTATAATTTCCTGTTGTTGTTCGTTTTTCTTGTCAGACAAAAAATGGGGGATTCAGACAGGGCGAGTGGGATCTTTTCAGCTATCGCTGGAGTTTCATGTGCCTTAGACGGCACAACTTATTGTTTATTTTTTACGGCTTTGCAGTGCACTCCTTCGCGCTTGTATGATCCGTTTCATCTATTATTTTTTGCTCGAATATCGCCAACAACTGATTTTTATTTTAGATTTGTTGGTATTGTTTTTGAAGCAAGGTGCCGCTGTCAGGGGAGGTCAAAAAGATAATTGGCATCATTAGGGTTGCAAAGAAATTCAGAAATGTTAAATTATATATGTATATGAAACGTCAGTCAATAAAGGATTTTAAACATGGCATTTAAAGTGTTGAACGAAATAAATCATGACAACCATAGTGACCCTTGAGCACAAAACCAGTCACGAGTAGCACTGGTATATTTTGTAGCAATAGCCAAAAATACATTTGTATGGGTCAAAATTATAGATTTTTCTTTTATGCCAAAAATCATTTCGATATTAAGTAAAGATCATGTTCCATAAAAATATTAGGGAATTTCCAGTAAAATAAATCAAAACTTTGTTTGGACACCTCAGATTCAAGACTTTTCAAATGTTTGTATCTAAACCAAAGTGGCGATCCTAACAACCATACATTCAAGGGAAAGATACTATATGTTTAGAAACCTCAATTTTGAAAAATTGCATCTTAAGATGCGCTTGGGGTCAGGGTCACATATGCATTGACTGAATGAAAAAAGGCAATTTTCAATTAAAGGGGTCTATGATGCGATTTAAATTTGTTCTTTGCTCTTGGAGTGATCCAAGGCCTTGGGAATAAAGACGATCTGAAGTTGCCAAAGCCTAAGTTCAACTCCCAAGCGATAGTCTTTATGAAAGTGAAGAGGGCAACCCACACATACTAAATGGCTGTTTAAGCCCCCACATATACTCACTATGTGGGCATATTTGCAGAACACCGCCAAATGTTCACGCAAAGCCAGAAGGGGTAACTGTTATTCTGCTTTAGCATTGTGGTGGCGCCGCCAGGGTCTGAAGCGTGTGTGTTTCGTTGTGAAAGAGAAAATACTTTATTTGGCCTTCCAAAAGAGGAAACNTTCACAAGCAATTAAGTAAAATATTTTATTTAAAACATGTGGTTGCCGCAAGCCCGCTGGACGCTCCTTCGTCGAATCCCCTGGCCGCGCCGTTCTCAAGCCCGCCAGCCGCCAGCCGTTCCTCACTCTAGGCCTCCGCTCACTCTAGCCCGCTGTGTGTTTCGTTGTGAACACGAAACTACTTTGTTTGGTCTATCCAAAAGACGACACAACTAGAAATCAGTGGTTAGTTGGTATTTACCCACGTTTCCAGAACAGTTTCAACCCAAATTTCATATGTTTGCAGCCATTTTTATGGAGGCCTGTTTCCTTTCCCTGATCCGGGATAGTAGACTACAATGCTGGTTGTTCTGACTCACAGTCTGTAAGTACCTTTTTTATATTTAAAGAATTTGCCATTGACTATTCAAAAGCGAGTTTTGAACAGTGTAGAGTAGCACTTGTTTGTCATTTTCTCCGATCTCAAATGGATGGGGTTTTCAAATAAGTTAAGGAAATAGTTTATTACGCTTTAAAGATTTCATCTTAACATATCTTTCAAGTTTAAAAATAGATTATTGATAAACTCAGATTTCTTAAAAGTCATATTCCCTATGCGTATATCGAGTGAAAGATTTCTTGAATGTAGGCTGGTTTTCACCCTTGACCTGGAGTTTTGATTGACAGCACATCCGACCTAGTCATAGTACCGCGTCCGATTACCATTTTTACTGACAACACCCACAAATGAGAGAGTTAGATTAACGTCAGTGTACTCTGTGTATGTGGCCTGCTTTCGCATATGAGCGAACATAACTCGAAATGTGTCAGCTCATGTTTTTTCATTCTAAGAACTTAAATTAACGGTAGGAGAGAGAATTATTGGGTCCGGGTGGTTCTCACTGGCGGATGTATCTCTTAACATGTACAAGACAGAGGCATCGCTTAATTTTTGGCGGCTTTGTGTAACAAAGCTCCCCGCTTTCAACTTGTGCTAGTCTAAAGCTCGCCTCTTAAACAGACAATCTACACAGTAAATATTTTGTGGACGGTCTGCATGGTTAATAACTTGTGAACCGGACGAAACTCACAAGAAGGGGCTGTAGTCACGCTGCAGTTCTTCAAGAGGTGACATGTGAATGGCGCTTTCACAGCTTCCGTTATCCTGCGAGTTATTGCATGCACAGATATACATGGAAGGGCCATCAGAAGGATGTTGGCCCAGTCCAGACCGGTTAGGAAAGACTATGATGTTCAAGGTACACCATTTTCATGTTCAACTCTACTGACTTAAATCTATTAACTTTCCTAGGCGCTCCGACAGCTGGCTTTTGTTCGTTCAGATCCCAATCGGTGGATTCAGGCCAGTGGCCGGGAGTGGGGAACTCCATTTTCAGCGCCCTAGGGAATGGGGTTTTGTGTTTTTTTATCGGGGGCCCGTTAAGCCCCGCGGGCCCCACTCTAACCGCTATATTTTTTCTACTTTTCTTTTTCTCACCGCCGTGGCCTTTTCTCAGTGCGCCGACCGGTGGAGGCAATCCTTCGCGGCTTTCTATTATCCAGTTTCACTCTATGAATTGTTTGCTCGCATATCTCCAACAACTGCTGAGTTTTTTATGTTTAGATTTGTTCTGTTTATTTTGTTTTTTTTAAGCAATGTGGCCGCTGTCAGGGGAGTCAAAAGATAATTACGTTATCATTAGGGTTGCCAATTAACTTCAAAAATGTACAATTGTCTATGAAAACGTCATTCAATAAATATTTTAAACAATGGCATTTAAAGTTTTGAACTAAAAAATCATTGCAACCATATGTGACCCTGGAGCACAAAGCAGTCATAAGTAGCACAGGTATATTTGTACCCATAGCCAAAATACTTGTATCTGTGGTCAAAAATTATAGATTTTTTCTTTATGCCAAAATCATTAGGCTATAAAAAAGATCATGTTTCTATGAGATATTATGTAAATTTTCCACCGTAAATATTCTCAAAACTTTTTTTGGCACCCTCAAATTCCAGTTTTCAATAGTTTGTCTTCAACCAAATATGTCCTATCCTACACAACCACTACATACAATGGAAGCCTTAATTATATGTATAGAAACCTCAATTTTGGAAAAATTCGACACGTAAGACTGGTTTTGTGGTTCAGGGTCACATATTCGCATGATGAATGAAAATGCTATATTATTTCATTTAAAGGGGTCATATGCTGCGATTTAAATTTTTCCTTTCTCTTTGGAGTGTTAAGCTCTTGGTGCATAAAGAAGATCTTTTACGTTGCAAAGACTAAAGTCTCAAATCCAAAATAGATATTCTTTATAAAAGTTAAAAGTCAACCACACCTCCTATCTAAAATGGCTCGTTCCAACACGCCCCCACATACCTACCTCACTATTTGGGCGGCATTATGCAACTCTTCCCACATCTTCACGCAAAGAAAGAAGGTGTAACTTTTTATTCTCGCTGTAGTATTGTTGAAGCTGCAGCCATGTCCTGAAGACGCTGTGTGCTTCTTTGTGAAAGCGAAACTAGTTTGTTTGGCCATCCAAAAGAAGACAATATCTGCTTCGTCATGCCTAGAGCTTAACGGATCAGCAACTGAGCTGGTCCCGCTGAGAAATACCAACTTTCGTGCTGTGGATCACCGATAGCTTTCACCAATGGCGAGCGGAGTCCGCTCGGCGTCCGTCCAGCATGTGGTTGCCGCAGCCCGGCCGGACGCTCCTTCGTTGATCCGCCGGCCGCGCCGTATCTCAAGGTCCCCCCCTCCGCCGCTCACTGCAAGCCCCGCCGTGTTGTTTTCGTTGTGAAAGCGAAACTACTTTGTTTTGTCTTCCAAAAGAGGACAAAACAAGAAATCAGTGGTTATGTTGTATTTACAACACTGTTTCAGAACAGTTCAAACCAAATATTCAGATGTGTGCAGCACAGTTTATGGGACTGTTTTCCTGATCCTGGGAGAGTAGACTACAATGCGGCTGTTCTGACTCACAGACTGTATAAGTACGTTTTTTTATATTTAAAGAACTTGCACTGATGATTCAAACATGAGTTTTGGGCAGTGTAGAGTAGCACTTGTTTTTTGTCATTTCTCCGATCACAAATGCAGGTATGGTTTTATGTTTACGTGGCGCGATTTAACGCAACACGAAAAAGACAGTATAAGTCATTATAATCCTTAATTATGTCCCCATGGATGCAACAAAGGCATCATTTATAATGGGTTTTACTGTTTTTGGCTCGTTGCTCCGGCCGGACACGGCATCAACAATATGTGAGGGGAGTAACATTTTACGTCTCACACTTTAGGTTTTCGGCCAATCACAACGCACTGGATAGACGGCCAATCAATCAAACCTCTACCTGTTTCAGTCAGCCAAAAAGATGAGGTTTGTAAAAATCGACGTGTTTCAGAAATGTGGGGCATAGAGGAGAAACAATAATACAGTATGTGGAAAATAATGTTTTTTTTTTTACTTTAAACTGCATAAACACAAATTTCATTACACCAAATACACCAAATAATGTTATTTTTAGCAACATTGTATGACCCCTTTAAAGAAAACTTAGAGATGGGCTGCTTCTGGTGCTAGGATTTGTAGCCTACTTCAATAATTAGGTCCAAGAATACGCTAGAAGTTAATTATTATTATTATTTTTTTCTCTCTCTCTATTTAACTGCATTACCATGAAAGACGTCTTCCCTCAGGTAGATTGAATGTTGGGCTCATGATCAATAAGTTGTTTGCATTCACCTAAACTGAATCAAAAAGCGGACTTTGAAGGGAACTGCCGTCAGCGCGAGACCCGCTCGCAGTGAAGCGGGAGCCGGAAGAGGATTCCGCTTGGTCTTAAAGCCTTCCTCAAACGGTTTCTTCACAAATAAAAGAAAGATTTGCGCAAAAAGAATGATTAATTATAAATTGAGAATTTGTTATTGATATGGTCTGGTGAAAATAATAATATGGGCTGCGAGAAAATTATAAATAAAAAGAATGGGGCTGCTATGAGTGCAGGCAGTCTAGGGACAGCATCACTGATCTATGTATAATATCTATTATAGATCAGCGGACAGCATCCATATTTCAACCCCAGTGGCATGACAACACCGCGGCTCTCGCGGCCAAAAAAACAGACCGACCCACCGGGAATGCTCCCGATTGGCTCCTGATTAGTCAATCCGGGCCTTGATTCAGCATTAAGATTGGTTAGATCGCCTGTCAATCAAACTCCAGGCAAATGGTGCTGAAAACCTAGTCATTGGACAGTCAGTATAGTCCAACCTCTTTTCCGAGTCTTACGTCATGAAGAGAAGAGATATCATTGAGAGGGGAAGGGGAGGTTAAAGGGATAGCTCACCCAAAAATGATTCAGTTAATTCTGTCATTAATTACTCACCCTCATGTCGTTCCAAACCCGCAAGACCTTCATTCATCTTCGGAACACAAATTAAGATATTTTTGATGAGATCTCAGAGCGTTCTGACCCTCCATAGACAGCAAGGTATCTACCACAGTCAAGGCCTAATTTTTGGATAATTGATTTTGAATTAATTTTTGGAATGATGTGATTTATAAGTTTAATAAGCTTAAATATATGTTGAATACATGTTTACAATGTATGATAAATTATTTGCTTGACTACAGTGCTTTAGTTGCTTTAATGTTTGTTACTTTGATGTCACATTAATCAGATATTTTTATTTATTACCATATTCTTTAAATTAGAGATAAGCTTCTTTTTAGCTTGAAATGTTTATGTATTTTTATGCTTGTTTATATTATTTATCAGGACACAAATTTGTATAATGACACGGATATTACTCTGATATAACAATGAAAATATGGTTTATGATGAAATTTCTTGAGTACTAATAATTAAAATAGCTTACAAACAGAAAAATATAAAAATGCAGAAATTTTAGTTTGATGGATAGGTGTACAGTTTTTACAATAAAAAATCATTACACCTACGGAGTGTCCCCACAAACCAGATGTGTGTGTGTTTGTGTGTGTGTGGTTCATCTACCCCTTGTTGTGTAGTAATACATCAATGATTGACATGAGCGAAATTTGTCTCCTTGAGCATAACAGCTTTTTAAATGATAAATTATGCTAAATATGAAATGAAAATATCAAAATGCAGAAAGTTTACTGTGATGGATATGTTTAGGGGTTGACACAGCATTAAAATCATTATGTCTATGGAAAGCCTCCATAAAACATAGAACTTTTTCTTACATGACAAACTCTTTTTCCTGCTCCTGGAAAAATGTAAGATGTTTTTATACTTTTAGTGACACCTAAAAATAGGGTAAATGTTTTGCTTTGTTTTATATCATATACGATCACCTAATTCATATATTTTCATTTAAAAGAAGAGAATAAGCCCTTTACTCAGACAATTGATGTGTGTGTGTGTTGTTTTTGTGTGGTTGTGTTTGTGGTGTGTGAGAGAGAGAGAGTGCATAGTTCGGACCAATATGCTTTGGTCTCTTAAAATGGTTTATTCTTTTATTTATTTTGATATTGTTTGTTCATCATTAGAATCTTCTTTTTTCTTCACATCCCTTCTAGTGTGTGTAACCTTTAGGAAAGGAAGAGAAAAAAGAAAAAGAAAAGAGAGAGAGGGGGAGAGACCACAACACACCCTGTGACGGAATGTGGCCGGATGCCCGCATGTGGTCAACAGATACCGCCAGATGTGAGAGTTAAAAATGCATCTTAGGACATCATTTATAACCTGTCACTGTTCGAAATTGATCAGTCTTCATATTGATCCCCGGAGGATATGCAAGATCGCTGGGTCAATGCCGGAAGTCTAATTATGCTAAAACATATGACATACTGACATCTGGAGATTATTAATAGGTCAAAGGTGAACGGGACGCAGTGGTCCTGAGGTGAGAGGTCAGAGGTTGTCGTCAATTAAAAATGTTGTCATTTAGTGGTCCCCTATTTACTACACACGTCTTCTACACACTTCTTGGTGTCCGAGTAGGCTTCAATGTCATCATCAGAAGCAGCCCGGAACATCTCCCAGTCAAAACAATCCTGTAGTAAATTCATGTTGCATTATACAATTTTAGTAAAATATACACTAAACTACCTGCTTAAATCCTGCAGAATACGAGTCTTATTAACACCAAGAAGAAGCTTGAGGCTGATCTGCTCCAGGTTCAAGGTGAGGTGGATGATGCAGTCCAGGAGGCCAGAAATGCAGAGGAGAAGGCCAAGAAGGCCATCACTGATGTAGATGTTTGCATTCTGTTGCTCTATTCTAATTTAGTTATTTGACTTTGTTTAGCTGCATGTGGTAACATTGAGAACATTCATGGAAGCTAATTCTATCTATATTGGTTAGCTCGTTTTCATTGGCCTATATTTCATGCTGCCATGATGGCTGAGGAGCTGAAGAAGGAGCAGGACACCAGTGCTCACCTAGAGAGGATGAAGAAGAACATGGAGGTGACTGTCAAAGACCTGCAGAGTCTGGCCATGAAGGGTGGAAAGAAACAGCTCTAGAAACTGGAGTCCAGGGTAAATTACAGGCTAAATACAGACTTAGATGAACTAACCATGGCAAAGATATGACAGGTGTCAATAACTCTCTACTGAAGCTTGTTTTTTTCTTTCCGGTGTTTGGATGGTTGTGGATTAGAGCTGGCAGAAGAGGTGTGTCTTTAAATGTATCACATGACCCCTCCCCCTCTCACACTTATCTCAATAACAGCCTGAATTATTTGAGGCATGAAGTCAGCAAAGTTTGGCAACAACGCTTAAAGATCCCCAATGCAACTGCTGCAAAGGTATTGGCTGCACATTGTGCTACTGAACCATATCCCTACTAGCAGAAATCCACTGTCCAGTTTTGGTGAGTCAGTGTCCTCTATCAGTCTCCTGCTCTGAGCTGATGGGACTGAACCTGCTGTGCTCTCCTGCTGGTGTAGCCAACACCCATCAAGGTTCACTGAGTGAACTACACTGCACTAACAAATAAAATCATTTACTGCCACTTTCCACTCATCCCTTCACCTTGGATCAGTCATTAACAAGACATTTTCAACCACTGCAACAGAACGAATACTGACTGGATGTTTTGACACGGTTCTCTGTTCTCTGAAATCCCTCCAGACCAGTGTTAACGACATTTTTTTTTTCACCGATAGCAACGAGACGATAACGAACTAAATCTCTTTTTGAATGACAAAAACTATGACGTAAATCTATTGACATTTTCCTCAATTAATAAAAATGAGATGAAAATGTTAGGGAGGGACGATTTGGAAAGAGATTCATTCAGAACGAATCTGCTGCGTGGTTCGGAGCTATGAACCGGCGGGACATAAGCTAACATACACTTGCTGCACATCGCATAAAACATTCAAAAATGTCAATACGTGGGAGTAAGAGAAGAGCAGACATATGTACACAAAACGTAAAGCAGCATGGTATACATAGTCCAACTTTTTAAGTGAAGATAAAATTGCATGCATATAAATCACATCACCATAATCTAACACTGAGAGAAAACAACTTTGTATAATTATTTTTCTCGCTTCAAAAGGAAAACATTTTTTTAAGCGAAAAAGAAAACCCAATTTTAGTCTAAGCTTTTTAAAAGGTTTTTCAATATGTACATAAAATCCCAATTTGTCATCCAACCATATGCCCAAGTATTTATAACAACTTACTCTTTCAATAGATTCTCCTAGTAAAGTTGAAATAGGGTAGTCTGTTTCAGTGCGACAACAAGTGAAAAGCATGTCTTTTGTTTTCTTTGAGTTTAAAACCAATTTTAATTTGGACAATGACAGTTGCAGTAACTGAAAATATTCTTGCAAGAGCTCTATGGCTTAATTCACCGAATGTGCTACTGTGTAAATAATTGTGTCATCAGCATATAAATGAATTCTAACTGAGATTATCCCACGACCAAGGTCATTAATATAAATATAATGCTAAAATAGAACCCTGTGGAACACCTTTTGTCGTTTTTTGTTCATTTGAAATAAAACGTTCAATTGAGACACGCTGAGTCCTTTCTGATAAATAATTATTGAACCAATTTAGAGCCATTTCACTAAAACCTATACAACTTAGCCTCTGTAATAAACGTTTATGATCTACAGTCAAATGCTTTAGAGAGATCTGCAAATAATAATAATAATAATAGGTTTAATTTATATAGCGCCTTTCCCAAGCTCAAGGACACTGCACAATGACAGAAGCAATACATTCCTACATACATGGACAAGACATTTTCCAAGTCCAGAACATGTGGTTGTAGTTGCATACCACAGTAATAATACAGTATTATAGAGAGGGAAAAAAAAAAAAAATAAAAAAACTAAAAAAAAAAAAAAGCTTGATACAGGGTAACATTAAATGCACATTTAACCGGTAATATTGTGATACATACTAGGATTAAATTAGTGGAGTGTGGTTATTGTCCGGAGAGCCAGGGGCAATGTGTTTCAAAGTTTGGGAGCCATAAGCAGAAGAATTTTATAAATGATACGAGAAGACACAGGTAGCCAGTGGAGGTTGAATAGAATAGGAGTGATATGTGCAGACCATTTAGTGTAAGTTAGCATTCTCGCTGCAGAATTTTGAATATATTGCAATCGAGAGATGGAGCGTACTGGTAATCCGGAAAAAAAAGAGCGTTGCAGTAAATCAAGGCGAGATGTGATTAAAGCATTTACTAGTAATTCAGCATCTTTTGGATGAGTAGGTCGTTTATAACCCTTACTAGAGCAGTTTCAGTACTGTGTTGTGAACGAAAACCTGACTGAAACATATCAAAGAGTTCATTGTGAGCTAGAAATGACTGCAATTGAGCGGCAACAACCTTTTCCATGATTTTTGAAACAAACGGTAGGTTGGAGATTGGGCGATAATTAGTGTAATCAGTTGGGTCTAGATTTGGCTTTTTAAGAATAGGAGTAACAGCAGCAGTTTTAAGTGAAACTGGAACAGTGGCAGAAGTAAGAGACATGTTTACAAGATGTGAAATTGGAGCAGAAATGACAGAGGTGCAGTGTTTCAAAAGGAATGTTGGTGCAGGGTCAGCCCGGCAGGAAGAAGAAGTAGATTTCAATATTATTTCACTAATTGAGGTGGGATTGGACAAGGAGAAGTTATCGAGCATTTGAATAGACAGAGCTAGCTCACAAGTAGAAGTGGTCAGTTCTGCACCAAATGTCCCTGAAAATGGCGTAAAAAAGAACAGCATAGATTATCAGATTCTCGTTGAAAGGCATTATGCATTGGAGCTTGAACAAGCCTATTGACCGTGCTAAAAAGTGATTTAGGCCTATTGTTTGCTTTGTTAATAATTTTGGAAATATAGGAAGAGTGATCTGCGTTCAAGGAAGTTTTATAGTGCTTAACATGATCTGAAAATGCCTGAAAGTGTAAAGTTAAACCTGTTTTCCTAAAAAGGTGTTCAAGTTGCCTGTCTCTCGCTTTCATAGCACGTAGCTCATCGTTAAACCATGGAGAGGAGCGGGACATGGGAACTGACCTAGTCCTAATTGGAGCATGCTCGTCTAAAACATCAGCAATAGCAGAGTGATACAAATCAGATATCTTGGATGGACAGGTAAAATTGGAAACATCAGAAATAACAGATGAAGCAATAGTAAATGTATCAACATTGATAGCATTGAACTTACGATAAGAAATGGTTATGTTGTCAGTACATTTGGTTGGATAAGTTAGTGTAAAGTCAAAAGTAATAAGCTTATGATCAGAAATAGGAGTAGCCAGACCACTAATGGAGATATTGTTCAAACCAGATGTACAGACTAATTCAAGCGTATGACCATGAGTGTGAGTAGAGAAGTTGACGTTCTGATAAAGATCGAAGCAGTCCAGGACAGTCATTAGTTGAGTACTATTAAAACAGTGTGTATCAACATGGATGTTAAAGTCACCAAGTAAGATGACCTGGGCTGATGATGCACAGGCAAGAGTTAATAGTTCACTGAGTTCAGAGAAAAAGTCATTTTGCTGTTTGGGTGGTCTATAAATCAAAATAATTGTGAGGGAACGATTTGAGCCAACCTTCAGAACCATGTATTCAAAAGTCTTAGTACAATGAAAATCCATCTGAGTGAGTGTTATAGAGTTACGACAGATGACCGCAAGACCACCCCCTTTACCAGATACACGCGGCTTGGACAAGTACTGATATCCATTCGGTGTAAGCAGATTAAGATGGATGAAATCATCAGGTGTTTGCCAGGTCTCAGTAAGAAATAACATGTCCAAGTCGGTATCCGCAATTAGTTCGTTGAGATAGGGGCCCTTGTCCGAGATGGAGCGACAGTTCAGCAGAGCAAAGTGGTTATGCAGTACTCCGGTGAAGTTGACGTTTGGCTCAGACTTTTTTACATAGACTAGCGATCACGATAGATGACAGTCACTTGGTAGATGTTTTGATTTAACCAAAGCTCTGTTACTAGACCAGATGCTCGGAATAGCAGTAGGTTTTGGCTGCTGAAGGTTAAAAATCATTCTGACTGAGTGATGTATGTAACGCGGATGTCGGATGATCCCGAGCGAACGGCAGTGCTCGTATGTCGCAGAGTCGAGGCGTGAGTGCACATCCAGCACCCTGAGTTCGCGAGACAGGTATCCAAATTCCATTTTGGAAAGTAATCCAAAAGTAATAAAGAGAACCAGAGACGACGCAAGTGCCAAAACCTTTGACATGTTGGTGATAGCCATGAGAAATCTGGCTATCAGCAACGCCACGTTAGCCAGGACCACAACCATCGCAACATCTATAAAAGCTTATGGAGAGGAAAGCTACCCGACCAGACAGTAAGCCAGTAGAGAGACTGGTAAGAAGAGTGTTAGCTCACCTCATAGTCAGTCCGGCAGATGATGGATCGAGGGGTGAGAGGGCTCTCAGCAGGCCGACAACCAGGAGTTTCCAGCGTCAACAACAAAAGTACACTTATCTGAAGCAGTAGAGTGACTCCAGTTTGCCAAAAACCCGCCAGCCAAGCAAGGAGATTAAATCCAGTTCTGCGGAACAAAAACAAGTGTAGTAAAGTAGCAAACACAAACAAACACCCACCCCTGAGCGGCAGCCAGACGCGCACAGCGTTCCCACACCGGAAGTTCGAGCTGTAAAATAATGCTGCACAATGTTGTTTACTATCCAAACATTTAACAATATCATTTGTAACCAGCATAGCTGCTGTAATAGTACTATGACCCGCTCTAAAGCCTGATTGAAATTCATTTAAAACTTTATTTTCAGTTAAGAACTGTTTCACTTGATCATTAACAAAAGATTCAAATACTTTTGCCAACACAGACAACCTACTAATTGGCCGATAGTTATCCAAAACTGATGGGTCACCACCTTTTAATAAAGGGAGAACCTGTGCTGATTTCCATGCATGAGGAATAACATTTGAAGTTAAACTCAAGTTAAAAATAGAAGTGATGGGTGTTACAGGGCTGACGAGACATGAGATGTGCGGATCCAAATGCAAGGCTTTATTCATAGACATGGTTAGAGACAGGCAAGGGTCAGATAATGGCAACGGGTATATAGAGGGCAAGACACAAGAATATACCTAGGGCTAGCGTGGGTCTACGATCGGCGAACAGAATTAACAGGGCAAGACAAGAGGGATAAATCCAGGTACAAGGCAAAGGTCCAGACAGGGGCAAACAGTATCCAATAGGGCGAGACTCAAGAGATAATCCAGGTAAACAGGCAGTGATCAGGATATCGACTGGCAAAACAGAATCAGACCGCAACGCACACATCCCTAAGCACCATCGTAGCCAGGCTGGGTAAATCTAAACCGGCTCTTGAGTGTTATATAGGGAAGGTGTGATTGATGACAGCTGTGTGCAATCAGTGCTGTGTGCAATCAACTATGTGTGTGTAATCAGTGCAATGGATGATGGGAACTGTAATCCGGGTGAAGTGCAACATTGGTGTGGTGCAAGAGTCCATAGTAGGGGAAGGGCGACCTCTGGTGGCAAGCAGACAGAAGTTCATGGACCGGATTCGTGACAATGGGCTCTGTTATAAGATCTGCAGAAATTAAAAAAAAAAAATAAGGTTCTATTTTATCAGACCCTGTTGATTTTTTAATATCCAAATTTGATAGAACTTTATGAACTTGTGTAGCTAAAATGGGAGTAAAACTAAACAGCTGAGTAGTACAACATGAAGTAACTTCCACGTTTTCTTGTTCCCTTAAATTACTATAGTCATGGGTTACTCCCGCAGAAATAAAGTGGATATTAAAAACATTTAGTATATTCTCTCTACCTTTAATTATACTCTCACTTAATTTAAAATAATCAGGTAGATTGGTAGAGGTTTTTTGACCAGAAACTAATTTGGTCAGTTTCCAAAAATTAGACGGATCATTAATATTCTCATTTATCTTATTTAAATAACAATCACATTTAGAGCTTTTTACTAATTTTGTACAAGTATTTCTTACTGTTCTGTAATTAATCCAGTCCATATAATTATTAGTTTTCTTTGCTTTAGCCCATGCAATATCTTTTTTTTATATAAGTGAAGACATGGAGTCATTAAACCAGGAATTATCTCTATTTCTCACTCTAAATCTTTTGACTAAAACTAAATCAAAATTTGCTATCACGCAGCACTGCTCTCAGATATTGTCTTGCTCGCAACTTTCATTTCTCGCATTGTCCTACCACATTTTTTTTAGTTGCTTGTATTCTGACTTGACTATTTTACTTGCATGAAGACAGTCTTTCACAATTGTACAAAAATACTTCCCTACATCCTGGATCAACTATGCAAAAACTACATTCAAGGCAAGTAAAGGATTTTGTGGTTTGACGCTTCGTATTTGACTTCATGCACTTAGGACAGATGTGGTGTGATTACAACTTAGGACAGATGTGGTGTGATTACGAACAGTGCCATATTCATATAGAAATGCATCTGGAAATGTAACTCACCATACTCAGAACCATTTGGCCCAAAGATGAATAAGTACTACACCACATGTTGACTGTTGTCTGTAAATTTATATTTAAATCAAGCAAAATGCTCAGGCTTGTGACTCTAACACAAAGTCAGTTAATAACAATCTTCTACAATAGTATACTGCAGCAGCTAATAAATGTTAACATATAAACATAAATCTAGAGAGTCTAGAGCAAATCATAAACATTTTGTATTCCTTTTTATTTATTTATTAATTTATTTCAAGTACAGTAAACTGAAAAAGCAGTGCACTTACTGAGAAATCTTACAGTAATGTCATGATAGGTCAGCTAAGTCTTCACCGTGACCTGGATGAGTAACCTAAACTTCATAATTCAAACATGAGCACTCACTGGGCTATATTTATGATTTGTCCATATATGAACATGCTGTTTATAACTTTGAGAGTCATTATATGACCATGAAATAAGATTCGCATGTGCAATGATCACTGAGGTTTAAGTGCCCAATAAAAGTCTGCCAGAGATATATATATTATTATTATTATTATTTTTCATTTGGAAGGACTGTTACAGTCCATCTTTGGTAATTAAAGAGGAAATAATATGGATGCTAAATGTCCAAAAACAAGTGTTGGAACTTGCTGAACACAAGAATGTATCTGGTAAAACAAAGGTAAGAATGGTAATTACATCATGTGATTTAGCAATATCAATCGTTATGTAACAGATAGTTGCCCAAAACATAAGCTGTATATTACCTTTTATCAAAAGTAAAAACTTTTAGTCATCACATTGTGCCAGTCTTGCTGTCACCTCTAAAATTAAAGAGCAGTGACAGCTGACTGCTTCTTCACATCTGAACCAAGTTCCTCCTCTTTGCCAAGATTAAAATAAGATGCAACTTTGAAATAAGACCTCAGTGACATCAAATTAAACATTGTAAACAAATACACACAACAAGAAAGCTTACATTAAAAAGAAGAGACACAACATAAAAAAAACATGGACTGTAAAACTTCTATACCATATAAGTGTATTATCCAAATGTATATGATTAATATGTTGTTGCTTTAAAATTTAAAACATATCAACATCATGAATTTAAGTATAGAAAGGCTGTTCTGTTGATGTAAACCATGAGAATAATTAAAATATCACATGCTCCAGCAAACCAAAAACAAACAAAAAAAAACATGTTGCTATTTTCCACTAGGACTGAGATGCATCATCATACACCATGTAGAATAACATGACCAAATCCAGCTGGACAGTTCAGCTGAGTGTTCAGTAAAGATACTATATAAATGGCAGCCTCTGAATGCAGCACAGTTGCCCATCAAAAGTCGGTGAGTCACTCTATCTATCTATCATTATATATTTATATATATTAGTATTTAGTATATAGTCATTTATAATTTTTTTTTTCAGAATCCTTAACTTGACAGCTGCCATTTCTATCTGAGCATAATACAAGGTAAATAACTTGCCAACTGATGGTGACAATATGATCTCTTTGGAGGTTTCACAGATTGGAATGTATTAGGAGAGTTAAGTTCAAAAAGCGAATCTAATTAAGTATATCATCATGGTGATGTCAGTTCTACTCCACAGTGAAGTACAATCATGGGAGATGGTGAAATTAAGTGTTTCAGCTCGGCAGCCATTTACCTCTAGCAGCCAGAAATAGAGTGAATTGAGGTTCAGAACACCCCCTTTGATGCCAAATCAGCATTCTTTGTGACAGATGCAGCTGAGATGTACCTGAAATGTTCTCTTGTTAGTAAAGACGGTGGCAAAGCTTCTGTCAAAACTCACTGTGGGAAAGTAAGTATCATAGATTACAAAAACTAAACTACTTGATATGTTACAGTGCTTGAGTCTTCAGAGATTTTTTCACTTAAATAGTGTAGAAATGTGTATACAAAAAGTCTAAACAATGTTCATTACAGGCTGTCACAGTAAAAGAAGATGCAATCTTCCCAATGAATCCTCCCAAGTTTGACAAAATGGAGGACATGGCCATGATGACCCACCTCAATGAGCCTTCTGTGCTGTTTAACCTCAAAGAGCGTTACGCAGCATGGATGATCTATGTAAGTAAATCATAATTTATTCCTGGAATAGGGCAGCAACATTGTAAAACTGGACGATCTCCATTTCAGACCTACTCTGGCTTGTTCTGCGTCACTGTCAATCCCTACAAGTGGCTCCCAGTGTACGACTCAGTTGTTGTGGCTGGATACAGAGGCAAAAAGAGGATTGAAGCCCCACCTCACATTTTCTCCATCTCTGACAATGCTTACCAGTTCATGCTCACTGGTAAGTGGATTCCAGCAGTCTCGACAAATAACAGTTAAAAAGTCAATGAAAAAATACACTTTATAATAACTAGTGTGAAGTATTAGTGTATAATTCATTGTCTATAAATTGCTGTTTTGACAGAGTTTATAGAGAAGCTAAATCCAAATCGTATGTATATATGAAAGACGACTGATGTTTTTTAGCTTTAGTTAACAACGTCTTAAAAACGATACCTAAATGAGGTTTTTAAGCTGAGGAAACTGAGTGGTACAGTTTAAATTAATGTTCAAATAGTAAGGGCTTCATAACAACCATTATTTTGCATTATTGTATAAAAAGTTACCTTCTTCTATATGCACTTATATGAATAAATAATTGAAATGTTAAGTTTAGGATATAGCCTATTAATCTAATAAAATCACTGTACAAAATTCATGTGAAATCTACAGGAATTTACTGTGTTTGTGCACAGGAATTACTGTATCCTTAGTTACATAGAATCCCGTAAAGTTTCAGTCCAAATTGCAAGTCATGTAGAAGTACTGTGATTGTCACAGTAACCAGCAATGTCTTGTAGAAAATCACAGTAACTTCCGATGTATTGTAGAAAACACAAGCAATTATGTACTGTAGAAAATCACAGTAATTACCAATGTATTGTAGAAAACACAAGCAATTATGTACTGTAGAAAATTACAGTAACCAACAATGTGCTGTAAAAAATAATGGATATTATTTATATCCAGCTTAGTTTTCACAAGAAAGCGGGTGCGACTATTTGTAACTTGAATGTGTTTGGCTTCTGGTGTCTTTCGTTTCCAGTTATTTTACCTGTGCAAAAACAGCCCATTATACTGCTTTATACAAACTTTTAATCATTATCATACTTTTTTAACTTCAGTATCATAATCATAAACTCACCCCCCAGAACGCGATTTAACTGTACTGCCATACACTAGGGTTTTCTGAAACCCAGCCACTTGGATAGAGAAGGAAAACATAGTAGCCTACACTGGCAGCTGGGTTTCCAGCAAATGACTGCATTTAATTTGACCTCACTGTAATTCAATTACACTTTAGGCTTGAATAGAGAATACAGGTGGCAAATGTATTCTTTAATAAAAATAAAAATAAAAAAATTACCAAAAGGTCATCAAGATTTTATTGTTTTCAACACATCTAGCAATAAGTGAAGAATGATTAATGAAGCTTGTTATAATGATGAGCAGTTAACTGTGACTGTTGATAAATGAATGTTTATATTAAAATCGTGCAACATGCATTATTTATTTCATATTAATTTTTTTGTCTTTGGGCTTTAACCAATTATAACTAACAGCAATGGAACTGTCGGTACCGCTAGTCCTAGTGTTAGCCACAGTGGTCTGCTTTTCTTGTCACGGAGAGAAAAGCTACTGGATGAATTACTTCAGGGGTTATTAAATAATATCTGGATGCAGCCATATGTAGTAAAAGGTCTCCAGTGTGCATGTATGTATAGCGCTGTTATTTTAATTAAATCATGTTGCAAAATGGACCAAATGCAGTGTAATGTTCAATAAAGGCAGAAAACCGCAAACTGCTCGTCTGAATTGATTTATTATACATTTAGACATAATGAAGAACAATGGAATTATACAACAAAAACACGAAAAATAGTAGAAATAAATGCATGACAGACAAGAACAATGCTTCATAATCAGATGCAGACAAAAAAGGTGAAGGCTGATTTAAAAAAAGATTACAATTTGATAAAAGTTTAACTGGCATTGATGATATTTATTAGTAGGTTACATTACGTTGTGTATGGATTCAGGTTTACTTGTGTCGTTATGGCAGCTTGTTTCCGCCATGGAATAAAAAATAAAAGTAATTTGCAGCTTTTTATCTTACAATTCTTACTATTTTTTTTCTCAGAATTGCGAGATATAAACAATGCGAGTTATAAACTTTATAACTCACAAATCTTTGCGTTGTGTTTAGCTATATCTTGCAATTCTGAGAAAAAGAAGAATTGTGGAATAAAAGTCGCTATTATTAATTTACTGTAAATTTTTCTTTTTTAGTGCGGAAACGACTTCCATAGTAAAATAGCCCACGTGAGAGTGTTGCATTTTATTATAGCAAGAGATCCATGATGATGATAATCTGCTGTGTTCAATGATGAGCGCCAATGTATTCTTTTAACATTATATAAAATGTTGCAACAGCTGACATGAGGCCTATACAAATCCTTAGCTACTGATTTTACATGTGTTCGTTTGTAAATAAAGTCTAACACAATTTAATCCACAGCACGCACGTCTCAACATTACGATATTGAATAGGACAAAAGCCTGTCTGAGTCCTATCTGTGTAGTCTACCACTTTTACACATGCTCCAGCTACATTTTTATTTCCATACTTTTGAATTACTTCTGTATAAAACAGTTTAAAATGACCCAAAGACGTAGGACCTTTATTATACAACTCTTAGACAAAATGGCGGATGACAACAGTTTCCAAGGTAAGATTGGTTAATAAAATGTTTACGGTGGGGCTAAGCAAAGGTGCATTTGCATGCACATTTTAGATATCTATAAAGGAATTTTGACTAGTCACATTGTTAATTCCAGATATCTACATTGAAATTCTTCCTAGTCACAAAGCTAAATGCAGATATCTCAAAAGAAAGATCTTCCTAGTCAAAAATTGATTGAGATATCCATAATTAAATTGCAGATATCTTTAAATGAGTTTTGACTAGGAAGAATTCCAATTCAAGATATCTCTTATTAAGTTTTGCCTAGTCAAAAATCTAATTCAAAATATCTACAACTGTAATTTGACTAGTAATAAATTACTTTCAGATATCTACAAATGTATTTTGGATATCTTTAAGAAATCATGAATTAAAGATATCTGCAATATAATTATGACTAGTCAAACACCAGTTAGAGATATCTCGAATTGTAATTTTTACTAGTGGTAATTCAGTTAGAGATATCTCTGATTTAATTATCACTAGTAGAATTGTAATTTGAGACATCTTTAATTAGAATTATGCCTAGTACAAAATCAACTATAGATATCTTTAATTACAATTTCTACTAGTCAAAACTCTTTTGTAGATATCCGAAAATATTTTTCAATGGAAGTCAATGGAACAATACGACTAGTCATAACAGCATTGTAGATATCTCGAATGTATATTATGACTAGTCAAAGTAACATTGTAGATATCTTCAATGCATATAATGACTAGTCATAATCACATTGTAGATATCTTAATTCCAATTACGACAAAATTCAAAATAGATATCTGGAATTGGAATTTTGACTAGTCAAAACTAAATTATGACTAGTACAGCAAGGAGTATTTAATGCTAAAACGGCTTGCCATAATAGCGCGCAAATATTTCTGCCCGTTTTCGCTCATTGTCAGCATCTGCTTTTCTGCAACAGACTGAAGCTCCGCGTGAATTCAGCGTGCCTTGCATTCAGCTAATAAAAGAAAAATGCTGCAATTTTCTGGTATTATTTTATTATTGTTGAGGCAGTCTCCAGCTATATCTTAAACTTCTCAAAATACAGTCCGCTTCAGATTAGTTTTAATCTATGCACAAAAAAATTTACGTAATCTTTATCTAATTCTGATTGGGTGGGTAAGACTGTCATTTGGGTGGGCTTAGCCCACCCCTGCCCATGCCTGGAGTCGGCCCTGCCTTGCAAGCTAGGTTGTCCTATTGTATAATGAGTGTTAGTATGCAGTGTTATGCAGTTCCTAGAAACACAGCTTTATTAATAAGTTTACAAAGTGTACCAGAAAACCTTGTATCAGAGAGTGTTGAAGAAAAAGTACAATATCATCAAGGGGAATAAAATGTTTGATCAGAGAAACTGAGAAAAACCCTCAATTTACTGAATTTACTAGAAATATTTCATTGAATTTGAAGAATGCAGTGGCATGAAAACCAAAAATGATCAGTGATCTGGAAGCTTTTTCAAGTGAGGAAAGGGCCAAATTCCAGTAGAGAGGTTTCAGAAAAAAATATTCTCCATAAAACTTAACTTTTGGGGGTTGAATAATTTTGTACATGAATTTAGAGAGCCAATTTGAGTATATAAAATATAATAGTTATATAATATTAATTAATGTACGTTTTTGTAAGAATCTCTTTGTTAAACATCGTAGCTCTGTTTAGTATTTATGAAGATAAAATATAGTGTATACTGTATATTATAATATTATAAAGATAATTTATCATGACATAGAAGTACTTTCACTATAGTGAAAGCCTTACATAGAATTTTTTTATTTTTATTTTGGACCCTATATTTTAAATGCACCACGATGACTGTTCACTGAATTCTCCCTCAGGTCTGGTACATGTTGGAGATGAGTTAAGGGAGGTCAATGGAAATCTCATTATACACAAACGTCCTGAGGAGATCAGCCAGATTCTGGTGTGTTCACTATTCCTCTGTTGTTCTACAAAACTGAGTCATTCCCATAAGATTCCTTATCTGAAACGGCACTTACCTGATTTAGTGTCCTTGATTGTTTATTGTTTGTCTGGCTGCAGTCTCAGTCTCAGGGCTCGATCACTCTGAAGATAATCCCTGCCATTAAGGAGGAGGATAGATTCAAGGAGAGTAAGTGCTGTAATCCACTTTATTGAACATCATCGGACAGACACTGATAGTAGCTGCTTCAGTCCATAGGTATGCAATGTCTGTATAGCTCTGTTTTTTTTTATTTTTCTCTTAAGTCATTAAGAGCCCTGTTGATTTCACACCATTGAAGACAAGGCCACCCTTGGTCCAGAGGCAGGCTGCCCTTTCACACTCGGGATACCTGCAGGGGTAGAGCCAAACTACCCACAGGGGCCAGCCAAAAAGCAGTGGGAGACAGCCAACCTGCGTGCCGGCCCTCATTCCTTCAAGACATTCCAGGAAATGTACACAACCAAATCAGTCTCACAGCTACCTTCATTTACTTTATTAACTGCCTTATAGACCATATTGTCCCCTCTAATATGCCCCAATAGTTTTTGTTCAAGACCGCATAATTTTGTAAGTGGAGGCGGAGTTCTTCAACAATGGATTTGTTTGGGATACATTAATATAAGTTTCTTTTCCTCCTTTTTATGTAAATTACAAGCATGATTGATGATGTATTAAAATGTTAAATAAACGTTTTTTAAAGTTCTGATATTAATTGCTATTATATAAAGGATTAAATCCTTTGACCAAAATTTGTTTGTAATGCAGTTATTTTAATTCCCATTCTGATGGTCCCATTTGTTATCAATCAGCCTTCCTCTTGCAGTGTTTTTAATGGGCTTCATATATTGAATAAAAAAAAAAAACTCCTTAAAATTAGTTCATCAGATTATCTTAATGTTTAGTAGGAATTACTAATTGTCCACTATCGGTCTTCTCACAAGTTGTTGGATTTTCTTCTGATTATACTTATCTTGGATGTTTTGTCCTACTCTGCAGACGACTGTGTATAAGGATGACAAATGGAACACACCAGAGCCCTAAATCCGCTAGAGCAACCCCATGTACGTTCTATAAACTACTGCCTAAGCTAACAGACACGGTTTTAGGACTACTTACTATCACTGAATTCTTGTTTATATTTAAACAATGCCTCTGTAAATGCAGAAATATTTAGCAGACCACTGACCATCTCACCATCATAATTTATTGTGTGACCGAACTAGAAAATATGGAATCGACCAAAGCGGACTGAAGGGAACTCTGGTATCCACTATTAATCAGTCCTATAGTCCCGATTTCCTCTTTTTTTTGTCCATCCCCCTGTTAAGGGGTACCCAGGACGATGCAGTGGCATTTGGCAGGACCACTGTGTTTTACGTCAGATCTTTAAAATGTTGGATATGGTGATAATCACTTATCAATTGCCAGATTCTTGATTAGATTCTGACATTGCAAGCACACAAGCTTGGGAAACAATTTTGCAGATTCAATTCCAATTTTTTCAATGAATTTCATTAGGCCCCTTCATAGTCCCAGTTGTTTTAAAGGGTTCATATGATGCTGCTAAAAGAACATTATTTTGTGTATTTGGTGTAATGAAATTTGTTTATGTGGTTTAAGGTAAAAAAAAAAAAACACATTATTTTCCACATACTGTAAATTATTGTTTTTCCTCTATGCCCCGCCTTTTTGAAACTCACCGATTTTTACAAAGCTCATCGTTCCTGAAAATCAAGGTGTACGCTAATTGGCCGGCTATCCAGTGCGTTGTGATCGGCCGAATACATCAAGCTTGTGACGGAAATGTTACGCCCCTACCAAACTGTGATGATGCCCTGTCATGCCGGAGCGATGATTCAAAAACATTAAAAACCCATTATAAACAAGGCATTCGTAGCATCCAGTGGGGACATAATTACAGATTATATGACTTATACTGTCTTTTTAACGTTGTCGTTGCATCCGTGCAGCAAACATTGACCTGTCCTCCATTTGTTGATCAGAGAAATGACAACAACAATGCTCCTTTACACTGGCCAAAACTCCATTTGCTCATCAGTGGCAATCCTTTAAATGAAAACGTACTTACAGACAGTGAGTCAGAACTGCCGGCATTGTATCTCTCTTCCATGATTCACGGAACAGTCCCCTCCATAAAGTGGGCACACATCTTGGATATTTGGTTAACGGTTCTGGAACAGTGTGTAAATACAACGTAACCACTGAATTTGGTATGTCCGGTTTCCCTCCTTTGGAAGCCAAAACCAGTAGTTTTCGTTTTCGACAACCGAAACCACGGCGCCGCGTGAGCGTAAGCCGTGGCCCTAGCGTGAGCCGGAGGCCCGGTCCATAGAGTTGAGGCCGAGCGTTTGGGCCCTGAGAACAGCGCGGCCCGGCGGAATTCGACGAAGGAGCGGCAACCACATGTGACGACCCCGGCTGGACTCCGCTTCGTCCATGGTGAAAGCCGGTCCGGTGATCCACAGAGCAAAGTTGTAGTATTTACTCAGCAACCAGCAAGGATCAGCTCCAAGCATGCCGAAGCGGATATCGTCCTCTTTTGGAAAACCAAACAAAGCAGTTTCGCTTTCACAACGAAACACACAGCTCCTTCATGACATGGCGGCGGCGGCAAAAACAATACTACAGCGAGAATAAAAGTTAAGCCGTCTTTCTTTTGCGTGAACATTTGGGTGGCTTTATGCAAATCTTCCCACATAGTGTTGTAGATATGTGGGGGCGTGTTAGAAACGAGCCGTTTTAGGTAGGCGTGGCAGACTCTTAACTTTCATAAAGAATATCTATTTGGATTTGAGACTTCAGTCTTTGCCAGCTCTTCTTTATGCACAAGAGCTGGAACACTCTGAAGAGAACGGAAAATTTAAATCGCAATCATATGACCCCTTTTACTTATATATTCTTGCCAAATAACGTTTGTTAAGTGCTTGCCTTCAATTCTACATCACAACTCTCCCAGTCTGCAGAAAGTGCTGTATAAATATACTGAAATAGTTTGTGCAATTTTAAGAACAGATAAGCCTATCTGTATAGGATAAATTAAGATTGCAAATGTATATTTTACCCAGACCTATCACAAATGACAACACTTGCAAGATTCCTTATTCATTTGCTTTTCATACTTATTCATGTTTCAGCAATTGTGTTTGTTTCCTCACTCTGCTTACCTCAGGTGACCAAACTTGTGAAAAAGGTTGGTGATTTTGAAAAAAAATGTCATTACATATGAAATAATTAAAAGGTAACACTTTATATTATAGTGTGCTTGTTACACACACACAGTTTATATAGTAGTAATGGTAAATTATGCATAATTACAACTCCATTTCCAAAAACGTTGGAACATTTTTTTAATCCAATAAAAGCAAGAATCAAAGCAAACGTGAAATTTGTTAATTCTTTTTAACCTTTATTTAACTGACAAAACTGTGAATATAAGAACTAAGAATGTTTTCACTGACCAACTTAATTGTATTTTGATAATATAAACAAATTTTGATTTCATTGGCTAACACATTACAAAAACATTTGGATATAGGCAAAATAAAAGGGAAAAGATTATAGTTAAACATCTGAACTGGTAATAGGTAAGGGTATCATAATTGGGTATAAAAATCATCCACCAAATTCTCAGTCTTTGCAAGCAAAGATGAATCATGGCTTACCACTTTGTGCCAAAATATTCTCAATTCCCCAAAAAATGAGAATTCTGCCATATTTACTCACCCTCAAGTTGCTCCAAACCTGTATGAGTTTCTTTCTTATGTTGAACACAAAAGTGAAGAATGTTGGTAAGCAAACAGTTGATTGTAGCCATTGACCAAGTCAATGGCTACCAGCAACTGTTTTTTTTGGTTTCCAACATTCTTTAAAATATAATATAATATAAATTCATACAGGTTTGGAACAACCGTGGGTGTGGGTAATGATTACAATTTTTCAGTTTGGGTGGGACCTATCAACCCTTTAATGAGAGAATGTAAAAGAGTAAAATTCCCAACAATACATTTATCAAGCCAGACTGCAAAGAAGTTAGGTCTTAATATTTTATATTTATAATATTTCATATATAATATTGTGAAAAGATTTAGGGAATCTCAGTCCATATAGGGAAAGGCAGGAACTCTCTGTTCAGTGTGCATAACCTTTGAGCCCTCAAATGTTACTTCATGAGACAGCATGTATTAAATATATCAACATGAGCTTAGGAGTACTACGAAAAACCATTGTCACTTCATACAGTCTGAGATTGCAAGAGACGCCAGCCCTCATTCATCACGTGCAACAACAGCTTGGTTTTGTAGATACTGAGTGGATGTGCTTGACTGGCCTGTCTGCAGTCCAGTTCTGTATTGTATTGAAATTGTGTAGCATTTCATGTAAAGGAGAATAAGACAATGATGACCACAGAGAAGTCTTATATCAAAGATGCAAATATTCCACTTGCAAAATGGCAGCATTTAGTAGTATCATCAGTTCAGAAATAATTAAAAGGAAAGGTTATGTAAACATGCCTCGGTCCCAACTTTTTTAGAGTGTGTTGCCCCACTTAAAATCTAAATTTGTATAATATTTACAAAATACAATTAATTGTGGTTGAGGGAAAAAGAGATGTTTTTCCTTTGTACGTTGTCCCAGTTAATAAAGTTTTACAGAGAAATTAACAACACAGATTCTATTTTTTCTTGCTTTTAACAAAATGTTCCCACTTAAGGAAAATGGGGGCTGTACAACACTAACCCATAACCTAGCCCCCTATAGTATATCACCGTGGTGTTAATTAATATTACTCAGTACTTACTTGTATTGTGACAAGGTACACCGTACAATAAAGTGTAAACTAATGAAATCAAAATAATTGTAAATTCTTTTCAGATTAATTCATAAATCTGTAAAATGGGTATTTCAGGTATTTGTTACTAATTATATTTATGGCTAGTCCATGAAAATAACCCTTAAGTTCTGAATACCCAGTACAGATGCTGAAATCCCTGCGCTCAGTGCTTGCTGCTTTAGTTGTGGTTCTCTTGGCCTCTCCATTAACTCTGACCTATGAAATGTCCTTGTAAAGTGTGATCCCCACTGATTCTCCTCTCCTGCCTGTACCCTTTAATCTCTTGTGTTCTCCTGACCCACCCACCCTCCAGAGGACTGTGACAGTGAGGGCAGTGTCAGTGGACAGCACATAGGTGAGAGCTGGCACCTTACACACTGAATACACTCCACATGGCTTTGGCTTTGGATGATGCTTTTTTGTGTGGTGTGGTGCGCTTTACACATCGTCTGGTTTTGTTGCGAGTTCTTCGGTACACTTCACCACAGAGCTCATACGCTTGGCACATCCTAAGACCCCAGCCACTGGTCTCATCTTGAGCTTCGGACAACTCCCTTTTTGAGTTTTAGTGGTTTTTAGTGTGTGCTTTTTGCTACAATGAAGATTGCCAGATTGGTGCACTTACTGTTGTGGTGCTTACTGCTTAAAGGGACAGTTCACCCAAAATTTATTCTGTACTTTACTCAACCTCATGTTGAATTCGTGTCAGCCTGTTATGAACGTTCTCTTCTGCCTGACCACCAAAAGAAACATTTGAATGATATAACAGGGTAAGCATTTTTTTGTTTTTTCCTTTAAATTGAAAGTTGATGAGGATCTGTGGCCAGTATTCGAAGGTCATACCAGTTGTGTTTTGTATGAGTCATACATTTACATTATATTTAATTTTTGTTATTTAGCAGACGCTTTTATCCTAAGTGATAATTAATTAATTAGATTAGATTTAATTAAACTCAATCTGCATATTCAATTTTCAATGATTTATCATGCTATATTGACATAAACCTGACACATTGGCACCATATTTGCATTTATTGTATCTTCACAGCTTCATTAACTTTTTTTTAATTGGATGGGGAAAAAAACCTGCCAGCATTTTTTCTTTTAGTGTTCCAAGGAAGAAAAGTATGGAAGTGCATTCCCACCACATAAGAAAAAATTAAAAGCTAGGATTATGATATAAAAAGTCAAAATTATGACATAAAAAGTCAAAATTATGACATACTTTGAAATTAACTTGCATAAAGATCAACAATATGGCAAGTATAACATATAACATGGTTGAAATTATGAGATAATGTGTAAAAATTTTGTTATTGTTGCAATTTTTTGTCATAATTTTGATTTATCTTATATTAATGATTTTTATCTCAGGTATGACTTTGTATCTCATAATTTTGTTTTTTAATCATAATTATAATTTAGCAAAGCATATTTTTTGTAATGGAATGTAATGGAATTGGGCTTTTACAGGGAAGGAACTTGTGTGAGCTTGAAACTTTTATTTTTGGTGAATGTTTCCTTTAAGCATGAACAACAGGTGCACTGCTACAGCCAGGGAACTATTGTTTTCGGGCTAATGGCTCACAGAGGCTTTGGCATGGCTGATAGCTTGTGATAGTCTCTATAGAACTATAGAACTGCTGGATGTGTGATGGTCTAACCTTAGTTGTAGTTTCTCCAGAGTGTAAGGCAGTGGCACCGTCCTGTGGCCAGGCCTTTTCTTGGGAGTTTTACTCAGGTACCATATTTGTCATACTGTCATATCATACTTGTAAGGTGAATAGATGCATTGCTGCTTTAACTTATTCACTGCATATTCAATTTTACAAAGCAGATGAACAGTGTGTTGCTATTTTCCCCTGAGATGCAGCTGTTACATAAAATCAGCAGCAGTGTCAGGCACATGGTATTTTTAGTCTGGAGGACATACCTCTTTCCATCCTTGTCTTTTTGTCTGATCTTTGTGTTCATGTAATTATGTCATGTCTATTTCTGATTTTCTCTATATTTTTAGATGTTTTTTTTTACCTATGTTGATCTACTGGAAAATCTTTCTGCTCTCACAGCTGGTCTAAGGAGAAGCTTCAGACTGAGCCGCAAGGATCACCAGGGTTCAACCAAAGAGTCTCGTCCAGCAGAGTCTGAAGAGAATGAGTTCCTCATATATGAAGAGGTGACACTATATCAGATGAGAGCCCAAGACAAACCAAGGCTTGTGGTGCTGATAGGTAAGATTCAAGGGATGTCAGGAGGACATTCTACACGGCCTTCAGAATCTCATTTCCTTTTATTCTGCAGGATCTCTTGGTGCTCGGATCAATGAGTTGAAGCAGAAGGTGATTGCTGAGAATCCTCATCGGTATGGTGTTGCTGTGCCACGTGAGTTTTCTTTTTCCATTAGCCCCACATTAGAGACTATGCAGGTCCTGGCTTATAATATACACTAAGAAGCTGAATCAAAGTAGAACCTACTTTTGCTTCAAGTTGATGACCTGAGTTTAAAGCTTCTAATTTTAAATTTTATTTATTCAAATAACTACATGTTGTGTATTGTAAAATCACATGTGACTAACTAAAATGCTAGTATAATTTGTGTGATCATTTTCTAACAGACACAACAAGACCCAGAAAGAGCCATGAAAAGGAAGGTGTAGAATACCACTTCATCTCCAAGCAGGCCTTTGAGGCTGACATCCAATCGAATAAGTATGTTGTATGAAACTTTTTAATATCTATGTTGGGTGTGCTTTTTGTCAGTATTTTGTCAGTAAAACATCTGTGTGGCATTTTGTTAAAGGCACAGTTCCCCCAAAAAGTTTTTTTTTTCTTTTGCTACCATTCTGTTGTAACTGCATGGCAATTTTCTTCTTATGTGTTCTGAGGAAGAAAAAGTCATACAGGTTTGGTAAATGATGACAGCTTTTATTTTCGGGTGAACTACTCATTTAATAGTGTTATCAGATTTAATTTTACCGTTGTTTGAATTGATGTAACATGTATTGTGTATACCCAGGTTTATTGAATATGGTGAATATAAGAATAACCAATATGGGACGAGTCTGGAGTCTATCCGGAGTGTCCTGGCGAGAAATAAAGTGTGTCTAGTAGATGTTCAACCTGAGGTACATAGAACATTTTGCCATTGCAATTATTGTCAGTATCGGCTTTTATCTGTATTTCTGATTCTGAGCTCTGGTCATATGTGATGTGATGTAATGCATAATGCATTTAAATAAATGAGTAATTGCACTGAAATTGTGATCTTTTTTATTTTTTGCATTGAAAAGAATAGCTTTGATATTTTGCTAATAGCTCCCTTTGTTTTACATTGCAAAAAGTCATACAGGTTTACAGGTAGATTATTGTATTCATTTCTAAGTCACTTTGAATAAAAGTGTTTGCTAATTAACAAATATGTGTAAATGGAGACCTCTTGCACAGTGGTAATGTTCCTGCTCAACCTAATCTTGATTTGAATCTACAACTTTTGCCATCAGCAGATACTCATAATTGGTCATATTTGGTCATAATTGGAAACCAATGCAATGATTTATATCTTTTTTTTACTCTAAATCTCAGGCCCTGAAAATTCTCCATTCAGCAGAGTTTAAGCCCTATGTGATTTTTATAAAGCCACGCATCCCTGAGATACATCGGCAACGTAGCTCTCCCACATCACCAGGAAGGGGTGACAACGGACACATCACGGTGAGACGGGATTTATATCACCATACTTCCCAAATGCAGCTAGTAAATCTCTGTCATTTAACTCTTATATTGCACACAGTGAACAAAAACTCTCTATTTCTATTTCTCTTTCTCTATCCTCGTGTGAAAAGGATGAAGACCTGCAGGACATGAGGCAATCAGCCAAGCAGATGGACCAGCAATATGGCCACCTAGTGGACAGGGTCCTGGTAAAGGAGGACTCTGCCAGTGCCTGTGTAGAGCTGAGGAATATTCTGGAACGACTTGAGAGGGAGCCGCAGTGGGTGCCTGTCAGCTGGGTCCGAACTTGATCCTCCCTCCTTCCTTAAATTCAAACAATCACATATGGTGTAATGAAAACATAGACCTCTCTGCCTCTTTCTGAGTCTGCTATCTGCCAGTTTCTGTTTCATCCTGTTCGACTGAAGTAATACAAAGCAAAATACAAGTGCCATCTGAATTGTTGAATCTGAGGTCTGTTGTACTGCGCTAGTGGTGAAGATCTCTGTTCATAAAATTTTGCATGGAAGTAGCATTGATAAGAAATGAATCACTGATAGCTGAAAGAATTTGTTTTCTGTGGGAAAAAATGGTTGTCCTTATTTCTGTTGAGTGAGCTGCACAAATGAACATCAAATGAGGACAGGACCACTTGAATGAGAGGACAACACTGACTCAGGTTTACTCACTGTGTCAAAGCTGGTTTCTTCCAGGCAAACAATCTAGTGTGAAAGTCTTTGGTTTTGTTATCTTCAACTTATGCTGGCTGTGTATATTTAGTCAAATGTAAATGGGAATGATGTAAAATATCATACTGTATATTTGCAAACAATTTCAGTGTTTACACTTGTGTAAAATAAAATTTCGTATTTGGTCACACATAAATTAGTTGTAATTGTCAATGTTTTAGTGTCAAACCGATGACTGTATGATGTCTGTGTAGTTTATTAGACAAATTCTACATTATAGTCAAAGAGCATAAAGCATGTTAACATCTTTATTTCCATATAGTACTGTTCAAAATGTTATGAATGTGTGCCCTTTTAGAATACATGGAGTATTTTTGAATGTAATTGTTATAATAAAAATTACAAACTGTATAGCTTTCTTTCAGATTTCTCTTTTATTAGAGAAACGAAACAAAATATATTTATTTGAATATTTAATATATTATATTACATATACACCATTTACCAAATACTCATTGCTTTGATGTTTTTAAGCACAGACCTTTGAGCATCCTCAATCTTGAGCTCTTGTTGACTTTTTAGTGACGTAATAACAGTCCCCATCCAAGCAGCCCAGATGGAAGTACAGGCTTTTAATCTTATTTATACCTCTTAAACAAAACAAGCAGGCATCATGAGGTTAAAGTTTACCGTTTTTAATACAAAAAAAAAAAACAAGATGTTCTTTTAATTAATTTATTGCCCTTTTAAAGTCTTTTTTCCTTTTTTCAAAGATACCTAACTACCTTCTGTCCATGACATAGTAAGCTTTTTTGTTTCCTATCTGAACTGACATCAGCGAGAACAATATGCACCAACCATTTCTAAGCACCTAAAATACCAAAAATTTTTTGGGCTCATTACTGCAGCACATTTCCTCATCTGATTTCCACCTGGTTGATTCTCTCTCCTGATATTCTTGCAATAGCGCTGTAATTAGTGCCACCACTATGCAAACGGCTCACATTTTCAGCCAGGTACTTCAAGGTCCACTGAGAAGTGACACACAAAAAACCGAGACCGAACACCTTGGTGTGTCCATTCTCCCCATAATACTTTGGACACACTTATGCAAGTAACGTTTTTTTTAAAATGGAAAAAGGTCCCACAGACAAATGAAAGATCCTTGCAAGTTCGATCTTTGTTCTGCACTCTCCTTTTCCCTTAATACATGGTTTTGCTGACTGCTGAATATCAAAGCAACACACCCTGCATTTGTTTACCAACCTCAAAGAAATCATCCTAAGTAACGCATTCAATGGAAAACAATAATCCTATGCGTCAATCCAATACTCCCAAACTGTAAAATAAAACACCAAATGTTCTAAATTTGTCCTGCCTTATACTAACTGCAAATACTGTTGAACAATCTCGAATTGCCCTAAATTTGCACACACTGGTAACGAAATCACGCCACTTTCCTTGATTCCCTATTTAAGAGGGAAATTAATTCTCACTGATCATCATCCGGACCATCGTCATCATTATGGTAAGCAGAATGTGATTTATTTGTGTATTTTGTATCCAATTATGCTTGAATGGCCCCTGTCAGCTACAGTTGATGTGCGGCTGTCCTGTACCTTCCTGGATTTTGCCAAGTGTGGGTTAATGGACCAAGAGTTTGCCTTGCAAGTTTTCCACTTGTTGATATACAGCCTAAAGTGTTTTAGATTTAGCGTTCAGCACACACACTCAGACCGTCTCAAAATGAAAAAGAGACTGTAATAAAAAGGTAAATATATTAATTTTTCATACCCTGACAGCACCCAAATTTTTGAAGTATTTCACAAATGTATTGAATATATTTATTTGCTTAAATGGCTGGCGTTATAACTTTCATTTTCTGAAAGAATTTTTATTAGACAATGCTTTAAACTTTTTATACACCTATTGCTTTGTCCCCCCTTTTCTGCCTCCTGAACTTTAATTCAAAGCATCTACATGTATCATCACAACAAATTCACTTCACCAATGGAATCCATATCCTACAGATTGTATGAATTGAATTAAAAAACATATTATCTGTGGTTTTATTTGCAAGTTTGAGAAGTGCCCTTACCCTATATAATTTTTCCATGAAATTATGATGACATTAATTGTTCCTCTGTATGTTTTTTGGATATCCCCAAAAAAACAAAAAATTAATGCATTATACATTTTGTAAATGTTGCATATGGATCCTTGCTAATGTAGGTTCCACTTACTCCCACTAGTCTTGCTATCATGCCAACATACCGCATTTTTGACCGTCTCACACCAATGAGTTTAAAAAAAAGAGCATACCAGCTTCATAAATTTGTAAACACCGACAATCCAGCGGCAATTTGGTAATGATGTATCTTGCACTTATGAAACCAAGGGTTTCCCACTCATTTTGAACCAATGATCTTTTCCCATGCTTCCAGATATTCGTGGATGAAATTGAATGATTTTTTTATTATTATTTTTTATAATTCAACAAAGTGATATACCTTACAACGAGTACTTTCTTAGCGACAACACTTAAGAAAATGTAGAATTTTATGATGTCAAAAAAAAACTTTTTTCCCCCCCAATTTCCCCGGGCCTGAATATTTTTTTTCTATTTTTGCCCCGGGACACCAAAAACCAGTCATAAGTTTTGCACTGGTAATTTTTTTGTACACTAGCCCAAAAATACACGTATGGGTCAAAATAATAGATTTTTCATTATGCCAACAAATCATTAGGATAGGAGATGATGTGCCATGAAGATATTTTGTAAATTTCCTACTGTAAATATATCAAAACGTACGTTTTGATTATTAGTAATATGCATTGCTAAGAACTTCATTTGGACAACTTTAAAGGCAATTTTCTCACATTTATTTGATTTTTTTTTGCACCCTCAGATTGCAGATATTCAAATAGTTTTTTGTTACTGTAGTTTTTGTTCCTCCAAATATTTTTGCCTTATCCTAACAAGCCTGTCCAATGGAAAGCTTATTTGTGTCATTTTAAAATTTAAAAAAAATTGACCATTATGACTGTTTTTGTGGTCCAGGGTCACATTTATGAAAATGTATACCTGTATAGTTAGGCCTAAGTGTTTATAGGACCTGAATGAACGCTGAGCAAGGGAAAATGGGGCATGGCAGAGGCTCCTCCATGAACTAGGTCTATTTTTATGATGTGAGCACATGAAATGCCCACTGTGCCACAACTCAAGAACCAGTTTTGTTTTTGTGCCAAAAGTAAACTTAGCCCATATGTGACACAAACTAACAACCTCATTATATGTGTATTTTTTACAGATGACAACGGTAAACTAAAATAAAAAATAAATAATAAAATAAAACGCCTCTGTATTAATTATAAAGAAAAAATACAGAAAATAAATTACTTTTATCCAGAAATTGCGCGTCACAGCCTCGTCAGAGGTCTATCTAATTTTGGTTGACGCTTTTCCCCCGCCTCTCTCCCGGCTCACTGCTGTGCCGATCTGCGGTCAGTGCGGTGCATGCGGGCCCCGACTGATTCTTTCCTGCGCGCTGATTGCTCGAGCGCCTCGCTCTCCTGCACTCCTGCTCTCCCATTGGCTGTCAAAATGGGTTACTGTTAACCAATGCGCGCAGAGGCTTGATGTACCGGCTGAGAGCTCCTGGCTTTTGCAGTACAGTGGACCGCGAAGGGGGCGTGCCGCTGCAAACGACGGTTCGTCAGTGGGTTTTTAGTTATCATGGTCGACACGTTGTTAAGTGAAGTTTAAAAGCAAGAAGGAAAAAACTACTTATTCAAACTATAATAGAGCAAACCGTGTCTGCCGTTTTGGTAACAAGCCACGGGTTTCAATGAATTGCACCAGGTAAGAATACAGAGTGCGTCACAGTGCATCGAGTGGGTTTGTCACTGCGTGCTGGAAAAGTGTAAAGATGACTTTTGAATATGACTAATGATTTAGATTCAATTTAAAACTATACTGGCTTGTTTAAAGTATTATTTGAACATTGGGAATGTCAAGCTGTTTAAACTTCTATTAGCGTATTTGTTTATGTTACTAGGACTGAATTTTTAATAGCTGGTAATTAGTCCAACTGCGACAATTGGTTAACATTTAGTTCCATTGTTTTTGCTATGTTTTGCCAATGCATTCTATAGGGATCTGTGGTTTAGATTTAGCTGTAGTACATATTCCAGTTTTACTGGTACTATTCATTGAAGTACTGGTATTCTCTAGTTACTAGTCTCTGTTATAGCTTTACTATTATTTTTGTATTAAATAGTTTCTATTTTTGAGACACTGCTATGCTGTTATTAGTAGTAACATTGCTTATCTCACTAGTTACAATAGCATTTTTACTTGTCATTCTGTATCTAGCCAGTCATTACATATATACAGACTGCCTACTTTATAGGTAAATTCTTAAAAGTAGTACTACAAAAAATTACTAGTAAGAACTGAAATGCACAGTAGTGTCTACTGTCTAATGACTTTTAGTGCTAAAAACACTGGAATAGATATTTTATAAATGTATATTTTATAATGTGTTGCTTTTGGATTTATCCCAGTCCTTAATTTAGTCATGTATTAAAGTATGATATAAATATTATATGTAATAATAAATATAATATGGAAGTATGAATTTTCCTTATAAAAACTAATAATTATTCTAATTTGAAAAGCTTAAACCACCAGCTATTGCACTATAATTGAATTGTAAAATAGCTCAAACTAGCTGCAGATATAGTTTTGTTAACCACTTTAATCTCTAAATTCTGAGGAAAGTATTTCATGTCTCCTGCTTAATTGGTCACTGTAGTGTTCTTCATTATTGTCTTCATGACAGGGTTCTGCAGATACTCAACCCCAGGCCAATGCCAAGTCCAATTATGCCTGTGGATGTGGCAATGAGAATTTGTCTGGCACATTCGCCGCCTCTTCGCAGTTTCCTCAGTTCATATGAGGTCTGCAAGTCCAGGAGCCTAGTCAACCAGTACAAACCTCTGAGATCCTGCATCAGCACCAAGACAGATGTGGACACTGATAACATAGGATGGAAGAGTCCCGAGACCAAAAACAAAAAGAAAGTGGTTTTTGCTGACTCCAAAGGCATGTCTCTGACAGCAGTCTATGTATTCAAGGAATTCGAGGAAGACCCCATGTTAGACCTGCAGTTCGAATTATCAGACTTGGAGGACGCCATTGTGGGCCTGAAAGCGGAGAAGGAGAAGAATTTGATTTTGGATTTCCCTCAGCCTGCTGCAGACTATTTGGACTTTCGGAACCGTCTAAAGAAGAGCCTGGTATGCTTGGAAAACTGCATAATTCAAGAGAGATCGCTCACCGGCACAGTCAAAGTGAGCAACGTAAGCTTTGAGAAAATGGTCCATATGCGAATAACATTTGATTCATGGAAAAGCTACGCTGATATTCCTTGTACATACATGAATAATGTTTATGGTTGTGAGAATGTTGACGCTTTCTCGTTTTCCATCGACTTTCCAAGTTTTGTGCCCCCACAAGAGCAGGTGGAGTTCTGCATATCTTACAAAACTCATGATACCACATACTGGGACAATAACGATGGGAAAAATTACAAGCTGGTACATGCAGAGAATGACCCCAGCCAGACCAGTGTAACCCAACAGATGGCAACAGATTTCAAGAATCAAGGCAAACAGCCAGAGATGGATTATGATCAATTTGGGAGCCCGAGAACGTCTAGTGGATTCTTCCCCGAGTGGCAGAGTTGGGGTCATATTGAGAACAACACCCCCTACTGGTGAC
>JADLZN010004400.1:0-30217 GCA_018155175.1 Sinocyclocheilus anophthalmus
TGAATTCAATAGAAAATCAGAAAGCCAAGCGCGTAATTGTCATGGAAATAAAAAGACGATTTTACTTATAAATGTGAAAAAGGACGGAACATCACAGTACAATGTAATTTTTGTTTACCTGCAAAAAAAAAAAAAAACTTCACTCGGCTTCAAAGGAACATCTAACCTTGAAAAAGCATAAGTTGTTATCAGTCTCAGGTTTGTACAAGTTCATGTTTTTCTATATTTATGTATACTTAAGCAATATCAATCGAGGAGTGCTGTTTAGCCGATTATTAGTGCAATTGCAAACGTGATGCTGATTTTTTGCAATTCATAACAAAAAGTTAATATTTAGTGACTTTAGACCGTATTGTCTGATTTGCTCTGTAGCGCTGGCCGAGGGAAAAAACAAGCGAATGGTGTCCCAGGGTTGGCCGGCCTCGTGGACCTTTACTACTACAGCAAGCATGCGGTGTGGATGAACTAATTAGAAGAAGATTCCTATTGAGACACGTGGTAGATATATGTATTTGATCGGCTATTGACACCGATTTGAAGCCGCCTTCCGACTCATTCCAAATCCTTTCCATGATGAAGGCAGCATTTATAGAAATCAACAAGGTCAGCTAAGAATTAATTGCACAATTTGAAAACACAAACCCCCCCAAAAACAAAAAGAACACCAAATCGACAGGCAACAAACAAAATTCAAAAAAGGAACAGGACAAAAGAAAAAAATCAAAAACCGAAGGATCACAAGAGGCAAATAAAGAGTAAGCAGACACAGCTGCATACAAAAAAAAAGAGAAACAAATCACAAAGAAATTAAAAAAAACGGTAAATAAAAAAAAGAACACAGGCCAAAAAAAACAAGCAACCACCACAATCGAAACAATAGACAGTAAGAAGCATGCCCATATAGAAAATAAAAAACCCAAAAAAACACCTACCAATCAAAACCCAAAAACTTCCCAGACAAAAAAAAAAATCCAGAAATACAAAACGACGATAAAAAAAGAAAAAAAAAAAAAAAAAAAAGAAAAAAAGAACAACAACACAAAAACAAAGGCAAAAAACAAAGAAAAGGATACAAATTAAAACAGAGCGGGTAATGAGGGAGAACACACAAAAAAGACCGAAGTTGTCAAAAAAGGGGAAACAAAAACGAACTAAGAAAAAAAACCAAAACCAAAACTGGGGAACCAAAACCAAAAACAATAAACATTACCTTCATAAAATCACGTGTTTGCTGATCATCCTTTTGACAATCGGGATTCATGCTCTTTCATGGACTGACCGCCAATTGACGCACCCCTACGGTGGTTTTAGTTGCATAGTAAAAATATTTGCCTCCCACTCATTTGTTTTATTTCTAGCAAAATTTTGATTTAAAACTTAACTCTACAGAGCGTTATGTATGAATTTAATTTGGGTAAAGGCATTAGTGTATTCTTTCGCAGGGTAGTTAATTTTGATCCACTATAGGCGTGCTAGTCTATGTTTGTGGGGGACAGGAACCGCTGACCTTAATAGACAGCCATCTTGGTTTACCTCAGTTGATGATGAGCCCATGCACGGGTAAAAGTAGCTATCATTCAATCTTCAAGCACTTGCAATCATTTCAGAACTTTGTCTGTAGTTTAGAGTGGTTTACCAAATACCACTTAGCATATCTTTAGTATTTGGTATGGGTGAGTTTTATTTAGATAATTTTAATGTTTCAGAGTTATGTCATACAGTGTACCTGCTTGCCATATAGTGTCAGCGTATATCTTTATCCCTAGTCAGGGTACACCCCAAGTTGCGCCCCCCTAGAGACGCGCATCCTGCACTAGGTCAGCCACCCCGTTATCAAACACCCCTGCACAGCTAACTCGATGTCTCAGGCTAGATGCCCCCCCAGCGGGAGTTTTGTTTCAGGGTTGAGCATGACTCTGCGGCTGCGGCTCTCTAGACCGAACGTGCCTACCCCCTGCCTTCAAGTGCCTGTTACAGTATCTTAAATGCCAGGCGTTGTAGAACGTTTTAAAAAAAATTTATATTTCATTTTTACTCGGTGTCCCCTTATATTTGAAGAGGTTAGGTCATAGAGTGAAGCCCATCTTCAAATCAACTCCCATGCGAAAGGGTATTATCTATCTGCCTATTATAGAGGGAGAGGGAAACTCGTTTAACGAGGCAGTATTGTGCCACACCGTGTATTTTCGAGTTGCTTAACATAAACAACTCATCAATTATTATATGGCCCCTTATCGTAATTTCAACCTTCCAACGTTTTCCAAGTTCGTTACTAAATGAAGTAAGCTCATGATATACGTTTACAATCTTTTATAAGCATGTATTTAAGTGAATCGTGTAGCTAAGACATTTAAAACGTAACCATTCCACCCCGGTTGCCACAGACTATGAATTGCACAATGGGTAAGAACATTTAACTGTCCATGAGGTGGATTGCCTGGGGGAAGAAACTGTTCTTGTGTCTGGCTGTCCTGATATTTGGTGCTCTGTAGCGTGGGCCAGATGGCAAAAGTTCAAAAAAGAGATGGCTTGGATGTGATGGATCCAAAGTGATTTTCTGAGCACAGTATGCTCACTGTGGTGTGTGTGACACTCCTTTTTAAGCACGGTCACCCGCAGCCACTGCTTTCCCTCTTGTTTGGAAGCAGCTCCAGTCACCGGTCCCTTTGCGGCCGTGCTGATGTCACCGCACACTTCAGAAGCTGGACCGAGTGTCCGGTAGCGGGTCCGCAGCTGGTGTACAGGAAAGAGGCATGGGGAATGACGCCAACCCTGAGCAACCAATGCCTGTGGTGCATCTCACGAGCTTTTCCACTATCTGTCAAAAGTTGTTGTCCACTGACACGAATAGAGCTAGAGACGAGAGAGCTGGGGAACCAGGCCCTGCAGCTGGTGTCGTCTCTGGAGCATTATGGGGTGGAGTGGCACTGGGTGCGGGACGCTGAAGGACAGAGGTTGGCTATCGGTGTGGGACCAGACGGCATCGCTATCTGCCGAGAGGACTTCAGCCTGGTTAACAGGTTAGGCACGGCATAAAGTGCTCTTGATGGCATAACTGTCATGAAATAACGCCCAGCTCACATCCCAGAATCAGTCATGTAACATGAAATCAATTTGTGCCATCGCTGCCTTTCAGTAATGCATCATATTTTCCTTTCAATGCAGGATATCTTATCCCATAATACAAATTGCCACGCAATCAGGGAAGAGCGTGTACTTGACTGTCACCAAGGAAACCAGCGACAGTGTGGTCCTGCTGTTCAAGTTAATCAGTAATAGAGCAGCCAGCGGTCTGTATCGGGCCATCACAGAAACACATGCCTTTTACAGGTGAGACACCATAAAACCCTTCATTGAGTACAATAATGCATCATTACATTCTACAGCATAATTTCTTGTTAATGTGCAGCTCTGCCAGGCTTAACCCTACACACCTTGTGCACATGGCTACTGTTACGTGACTCAGTATCTAACATACTTTAGTTTACCTGTCTGGACCACTCACCACATAATGTCCTTTTTTAACATTATTATCATGTAGAGGAAATAATCTCTCTTTGGCCTGGCTATTGTTAAATGTGCAGTTGTATTTTCTTCATAGAAAGCCTCTGTGTCAGCAGTTTGAATTGCTCTGTTGTGAGGAGTTTTGTGCTTCTGTTCTTTGTATGGTTGTCAGAAAAGTACAGGATTATGTGCTTTTATTTTGGATTTCTCTGAACAAACCAGCTTCGGTCTTTCTTTTGTAAACGGCTAGCTGTGAGAACGTCTTGCATCTTTAAATGCATTACAAAGTAACTAAGAACAAGTAAGCTGCACAAGTGGGTCAGTCTTACAAAACCATGCCGAAAAAAAAAGTATGTTGTAACATAATTCTGAAATATTCTAAATGCTTTCTTTAAAAATTAAATCAAATATAAAATAAATTCCTTAAAGAATCCAATCAGTCAATCAAAGTCCCCATAAATCACATCAATAGTAAACTCCCTACATACATTTAAAAAAAAAACGAATCTGGTTGATTTGATCTTTGACTGACTAATTATAATACAAAATCATCCTTCGGCTAGTCACTTTTTTATTTAGGGATTTCTGTATTGACCGGCTTGATTCTACATAGTTTTATGGGTTTGTGATGAGTGAGTGATTAAATGGACTGACTAGAGTATAAATACATTGGTAAAAACAAACATCAATATCACAAATTATCATAATACACAAAATGCATCAGGTCACAAGTAAGAATCTTAATTCTCCCTCCTAACATTCACAATGCTTTGTGTTCTCATTTTTAATGCTAATTGCTCTCATTGTTATCAGTATTGTTTACGGGGAAATGTATGCTATTTTCAGCGAAATGTCCCAGTGCCATGAAGCAGTCTTACATTCCATCTCATTAAGCAAAATGAGTGTCAACTTTGTTTTTTTTTTTTTGTAAGACAATTTAAATTTTGGGTTCGCTCCAGCTTAGGAGACATTTCGCAACAGTTGTTTCCAACTTGTTCGCTGATGTTAAATTTCACTGCAAATGTGGCACGAAGTGCTTCTAAGTGGCATTTCTGCTCGTTCCCAGATTGTTTAATGCTGTTTCTTGAGGAGGCCATAAAGTTCATGTCACCAGCATCCCACTTATATACTTCGATACTCGGGTGTGGCTGAGGTGGGTCAGAGCTGGCATAATTTAATCTAGCTTTTATACAACATTGCGTCTTTAAGCAGGCAAAAAGCGGCATTAACTGCTGTGTAAAGACTCCTCTAGACAGACTGGTAATAAAACGGGGTTTAAACCAGGTTTCTTCAGCCCCTGATAAGAGCTTTTATTGCCAAGACATTGAAGAACAGCTACTGCTCTTTACCCTTGAACTCTAACAAGCGGCAACATCCTTCATTTTCACAACTACAGCACCTTTCCAGTAGCCCATTATCTCTGATGGATAATGGATGGTTTGAGGTGCTGCGTGGCAGACGCCGAGCAGATAATGTGCTAGTGTCGCTCACCGATCGCTCTTGTTTCTGTCTGCAGGTGTGACACGGTAACGAACGCCGTCATGATGCAGTACAGCCGGGATTTCAAGGGTCATCTGGCTTCGGGGGGGGGCCTTTCCTCAATGAGAACATCAACCTGGGAAAGAAGTATGTATTCGACATCCGGCGGACCTCCAAGGAAGTGTACGACTACGCCAGACGCGCGCTGTACAACGCCGGTATCGTGGACATGATGTCGAGGCCGGGGGAGCGCACTCCGTCGTCCCACTCACCGTCCCATGAGCATGAAGGGGCGCTGGACTGCGGGAGCTGCCAGCAGAGCCGGCTGCTGCAGGAGAAGCTGCAGAAGCTGCGGGAGGCGCTGCTGTGCATGCTGTGCTGCGAGGAAGAGATCGATGCTGCATTCTGCCCCTGCGGTCACATGGTGTGCTGCCAGAACTGTGCTGAACAGCTGCAGGTCAGAGAACGTTCAGGTTTAGGTGCTTTTTACCCAACTTGTGTCAAAAAATCGTCAGAGTTGATAGCCGTTTTGATGATAGTAATGAAGAAAAGTAGCTGTAAGTATAAAAGTAATTATTACTTCCTAAACTGTATTTTAACGAATCTCTTTAACAAAGATAAAATCCCAGTGAGTGGCACCAAACCTGTACGACAATGGACAACACAAATTCAGATTTTAACCGTTTATGAAGGCAGACTAGTTCAGGTTGCAAAATTTCTCTGGTGCTACTCACAAAAGTGTAATTATATTTTGTAATTTAATTTATGATTTGGTTAACATGCATTAAAATAAATGTTTGTCCTGGTAAATTTCAGAAACTTTGATTATTTAATAAAATGCTTTAAGATGTCTCACTCACATGCAAAGTTTTAGTATTGTGTATTATAGTGGTGATTATATTTTAAATTAGATGTTTGTTTATGTTCTTCCTCAGTTTTCCATTTACTTTTTGTGGTTTTATCTTCATTCGATAGCTTCCAAATCTTTGTATTTTCCACTTGTGTAATTCATTTTAGTAGTAAACTATATGGCGCAGACAACATTTCTAACACATTCTATAAAGGTTTGTTTTTCTGTGCTAGTTATATTTTTGGCTCAATTTCCGAAACCAGTTGTTTCAAAAAATATATATATATTGAAACTTTAACTTATAACTTCGACTAAAATGAAAAATGTTCTCGGTTTATTTGAAATTTAGATATGAAATAACTATGTAATAATGCTTAGTTTTGCGTAATCCAGTGAATTAAATACTTTCTTATTTGATTATTTTCTCTCTTAATTTAGAATTGTATTATTTGTGGCAGTATAGCAATATTTCTAGCATGTTATTGTGGTGAATGCTCACTGATGAAGTCTCTTGTTTTCTTTGTACAGTCATGCCCGGTGTGTCGGTCAGAGGTGGAACACGTCCAGCACGTCTACTTGCCTACATGTACCAGTCTGCTCAACCTGACCATCGGCGGCGGCGGCGACAACAGCCCCGAACCCATCCACCGAGGCATGGCCTCCCACACCTGCACTACCAACGACTATAACACCACGGAGAAGATCTACCAAAACTAAGCGTGCCTGCCGCTCTTCCACAGGACTTTGAGTTCAGTTTACGCGGTGGACGACTAAGAGTCCGAGCTCCGTGCTGGTTGGGTTGCTCCTCGTGTGACGTTTTTGAAACCATTGAGGAGCCTTTTTGATGTTTGTGAATGTTTGTCTCTCAAATTAATTGTATCAGTTGATCTGATAAATGTATTTGAGTTGTTGTTTCTTTGTACACGCAGCAGCATGCAGAACGTTTGATATTCTTTGCCTCATAACCTGCACAAATCTGTATGCCATGAGGAAATGTGTTTAGGAACTATCTTTTCTTTTTCCCTAATTTAATTGAATTTTACGCTTTGCTTTTAATACGCAGCGTCCACTTTATTTCTTTTGCAGTTGAATTGAAGGTTTGTTTTGAGGTTTTCATAGTTTCCATGCCAATGAAGAGGTATTTATGGCGAGGGGCACAAACCCTCGCAGCACTTTTGAGCAAAGAGGAAGTCGTCAAACTACTGATCCTCCATTCATATTTAGATTCACAGCTTCCATAACCGACGCTCCAAACCCGACTGGCAAACACTCCTTGAGACCCAGACGTTTATGCTTTCTAAAGCTTTTATTTCACAGTTATGGTCAACCAGTGAATTGCTTTGGATTTAAAGGGTACTGAAAGATCTCTCAGTGCAATGCTAACCGTTTTAAGAGATTTTGACCTTTTTTTTTTATGCGTTTGTTTTTGTGGAAGATGTGGTGGTCCTTGTCTTAGCTGAGTCAATGTCTAAAAAAAGTATCTAATCACACTGTCACTTTCATGGATTCTTCCTAGCTGTGTTGTGTGTTCCTCAGGAGTTTTGCTTATGTGCAGCAAACAACGGGGTGTTGTTGTGTAGGCATTCTCTGGTCAACTCTTGTTTAAGGTGCAAGAGGACTACGTTCTGACTTGCTGACATCTGATACGACAGTCCGCAGCCGGGATATCGGTTTATCAATTTGTAAAGGTAGATGTTGTATTCTATTTTGGGTTGAGAGCAAACTAGTGCTCTAGTCAATATAGAAACTACGTCCACTTTATATTTCCTTGGAGAGTAGGTAGCAGTTTTTTTTTTTTAACTACAGTCTGTGTCGTACTGTTTTTGTCAAAACAGTGTATCTAGGTTTCCTGCGTGTCTAATTCAGTTACTTATTAGAACATTTTCTTGGTTATATTTCATAAGCAAGTTAAAAGTTATGAAACACAGGCCTATAAATGCGCCCTCTGACCCGTCCCCAGGAGCACCAAACCTCTGAGGGCAAAAGTCTCTGTAGTCAATCAGCATTCGAGTGTGAGTTCTGTTAAGATTAATGTGAGGGACCCGAGTAATCGGTTTATTTCACAGAGAGTCAAACACGTGGAGTATATTTGGAGCAGTTTAGACTTCCCCCCTGGGGCTTTGTCTCTACATTCATGGACCCAGTGCCTGTGTTGAGTGCAGGTTTCATGTCATTAACATCCACAAGACTTATTTTGTATCTAGATCTACCTCTTAAAAAGATGAGGTGCTTCAAGATGCCATAGAAAACCTTTTTGCCAAATGTTCCATAAGAACCCTTAACCCTCTGAGACCTCTGAGGGTTCTTCGTGGGGTGACACACGAGTTCTTCAGATTCTAAATCGGGTAAGAAAGAGATGGTTCTGTAAAGAACCTTTGACTGAATGCTTCTAACCAAATATTCTTCTATGGCATCGCTGTGAACCTTGTGAAGCACTTTAATTTTTAGAGTGGCTAGTCCTGGGTTTGTAATGACAGATCGGTTTTCAATTATTTTATGTGATTGGATCTAAAAAAATAGCTACTGCAGTACTTAATATGTGGGAATTTCGGAAAGGAGAACTAACACAACGACGTTAATTGACCTCTATTAGGTTTTACTTGATTGAAAAATTTTGTTTTGTATTTAGAAAGTTAGTGAAAATTTGTTGTCTGCCACACTGTAGAAAGTTTTTACAGTACCGAAACAAGGTTAATGTAAAATCACATAACCCCAAGAACCTCGTGCGATTCCATTTCTTGAAAACGTATTCAATGTTCATATAGATTTGTACACGAGCCATATTCAGTTCAAGTAAAGCAGTAAGATGTGCTTCAGCTACTTTTGTGACTTTAAAATTTCAAAATATGGGTGCAAATAATGGTTCCATCGTACTATAGTTTGTAAAAAGAACTATCTTATTCTGCCCTGTACATTATTATAGATATAAAAAATATGTTATTGGCATTGGACTCATACTAATTGATTATTTTTATAAATGATACTACCCCTCCTTGCCGACAATGGCAAAAATCAAGTTGTGTTGAGGATAGGGGCACAAGTGGTTAACAGATTTATGCAGTTTTTATTATTATTTGGGGGCTGGTCTTTCAATGTCACCAATGTTATTTATTTCTAAAAAGCCGGATGAATTTTTTTGTTACTGAACTTCGGGTATATGGATTGTTACATTGAATGACATTTTAGTGTGTGTCTTCTGTAAAAAGTCGTCTGTCTTTATTTTTTGCTTAGACATATAAAATTAAACAGGACACATCCTAATATAGTTTGTATGCATTGTAGACTAATTTATCTTAGACATCCTTAATTTTCATTCACCCACTTCTTTCTGAATCAGAGACTTTATGCATCACCGCTTGTGTATATAGCAGATATTCCTTGTTCAAGCTGATCTCTCTTTGTTTGCACAGTTCTGCCTAAGGGAAATTAGCTTTGACCCACATGACCTGTGCATACAGGCCACTGCCTAAACACTGCCACTGTGCAAATCAGATCCTACATCTCCTTCAGATTCAAATGAAGTGTACAGACATATTCAGTATATGTCAGTATGCTTTGCCTCTGTGAATGTGTTAAACAGCAGCACCTTAGGCTACCAAATTCCGTTAAATTTGAGTTACGATGATGAACATATTTTCAAAATGGCAAACAAAAACAATTTGTTTGATCTCACACAGTCATTATAAATTAACAGCATAGTTTCATCGTTTATGTATCATGTGAATCTGGTTCTTCTTGTCTATGAAAGCATGAACCTAACTCTTAAAGAGATATTAAATAAACATAACTTGCCAAATACGTTATCAAGGGGCATCTATGGCAATTTACACAGCCTTACAGCGCCCTCTAGTGGTCACGAACTGACCTGTCAGTGTTGTTACTGTCAAAGACTCTCATTTTAATGCTGAATGTGATATTACATAGTGTGAATAATATATGCTAACACTTGTTTTACTGTAAAAGCAGGAGTCTGACTTACCACATCTACTAACCCAGTTCACACTATTTCTGCACACTGATTCATAACTTTTTGGTTCTTCCAGTCTACCAATGCTCTGATTTAAAAGTAGTACACACTATACATGAAGTAGTATAGTAGTAGGAGTAGTATACATGAAGTGATTGACAATCTTTTTTTTTTTTTGCAAGTCATTTTTACTTATGAATAATGTACGTTACTCAGAATCAAGCTTGCCCATTTATAATGTCTTGGATGTTTCTTCTGAAATGTCTTATGGGAATTAAAAACAGAAACAAAAGCAATTGCTTACATATCTAAACATATGGAGCAATACAATGCATGTGCATGTGAAATATAGTTTATTGCTGGTTCCCTGTGAAGCTCTTAGACAGCAGGAGGCGCCAATGCTTCAAAATTTTAATCACCTCTATGTTTTCTTAACATTTTGTCTGAATTTAACTATGTGAATCATCACTGCACCCCCACAAACAAAGTGCCGTTTGATTCATCTGTGGTTTCGTAACCACAAAAATATTATAACCACAGTTGTTATTAAATCAGACTCCCAGGTGCTTTGATATAAGAGGGATAAAGACCACGAGCAGTGGTTTAAATTGCGATATGTATTTGGGTGATAGGCAGGGAACTATTTTTTTTTTTTTTCACAGAGACTGGTTGAGACTCGGCTGGGTGCCCGTCATAGAGCTCTCTCTGCTTAAGCTCAGTGTAATATGGATGGGTTGACACTAAAAAACATTTGATTCAATAAAGGGGATCTGCAGAGGCTCCATAAACATAAAATGTGCCTGCTTGGACCTGAATTGCCTGTAACCAGACATTTATGTCGGTCTTATCCACAGTGTTTACAAGACCAGATCAGCCCAATTACACTCCTGTAGCTGAGCAGATGCTCTCTCGTTTAACCAAAGTTCATTATTTTTGTTAAAGTGCATTTGCCTTAGCGTGAGAGCAGAGTTTGATTTTAGACTAGCCCGTTTGAAGGCAGGCAGGAGAAACAGATCAATAATGGAGATTTGTCATGATTTAGCAAACACATAAACAACCTATTTTGTACAGGTGACAAACTGGAAGTGGATCAAACCGGAAGCAGCGCACATTCGAGTTACAAAATGGCAGCACCCGCGCTTATGTTAAAAATTAGGTGGACAGAGAACGGGTCGTGGTTGTGCGTGGCATGCGTGTAAATTAACTTTTTCCCGAGCACACCACCATTGGCTGCTAAATTTTACGTTACCCAGTCAGTCATATCTTATTCTACTCGCACAACCACCCAACCAGCTTGACTGTCTAACCTGGACGCAGCAAAGCGACAGTTGTCAAAGCCTTTTGTGTCAGTATTTCATGAAATGAACGAGGCATTCATTTAGCAATGTCAGGGCATTTGTCCGTGCCGCGCCGCTCTGTGGGACCACTCCTGATTTATATAATGGGCTCTTGTATTGTGTCGTGTCTAAGTCAACTCCGCTCGCTCTACGTGTAAACCCCGTGTCCCTTTTTTGTCTACAAGTTCAATGCAAGGAAACAGAGCGTGTTATGACGGGTCACGGTATTTTCAAATAACTAGATCTCCAAGTAGGCAGCGCATTATCTGTATTTATAATATTGTATGATGTCTCTAAGTTAGGGTTGCTTCCGGCACGATTTGATTTCTGAACTTTTTCCCAAAAAGTAATGGTGAACATAACTTGTATTAAAGTAACACCCCCAAATTTTGCTAGTGATTTGAATCAGTTACCCATTTTTATTGACCAGCCTTTGGTGGGGTGGGCAAAAGGTGTTAATGTTCAAACCCTGGTTAGGAGGCATCCCCCCAAAAAGTGGGGGTCACGTTCAACAAGCGCATGCAATACTTCGATTAAATTATAGATTTGCTGGTACGCGCCGGGAACGCACAATTTCCTGTTATCCGAGAGGGCAAAAAACATTGTAGAAAACTGAGCCTATGTCGGTAGTCAATAGTGTTTCCTATACTAGTATGGAAATAAGATTCTAATCTATAGCTGAGCTACATTTTAATTTCACATCCACTGGAACTTTCGGCCATGATTTGATGAATAGCGGAAGCCTGGAAATATAGGCTCGGTAGTCACATGGGCAAACTGGAGTGAACGGTAGCTCATTCTGTCTGTGCTTTATAAAAATACCTTGGATGCAACCAGAATATTTACAAGTGTCGCTACTCGAGGTACAATAAAACTAACACATGCCAGGACAAGCCATTTACGAGACCCAAGCGGATCAGTATGTGAGGATGAGTAACACGAACCAAAAATGAAAAGTTTCCCTGGAGATAGGCATACAAGCACATCTTACTGTCTCTCAGACGATCGAACAGCTCTGAGTAATTCTGGGAATATACAGTATAATAATTGCTTTTTTCCGAGAACGTAAATTAAATAATATCTCTGACTTGCTAAACAAATCACATTTTTCGTTTCACGGATATTATGTTTTTTCTTTGCCATGGCTTCATTATGGTCATAATAATATGTGGCTATTTGTAACTATTTCTTAGCAAATATTCTTGCTATGTAATTTTGAATATCGCAGCATCTGATCATTTTTAAATAATTGACAGCCTATCAACAAGAGTTCTTAAGGGCCAAAAGTTTTTCAAAACACTTTTTTAGGATATAATCTGGATACTATCTATAACCTATTACGGGTTTGGAGAGTATTGTGCAGGTTTTTTGGGGAGACACACTTGTTACGATCGTGTGGGTGGGCAATGTTCATTCACTGTAGAGAGAGTCTACTTAATTCAACATCTTGTGGCTGAAGTGCCCATACATATCCTCGCTCCTCATCTCACAACACTGATGTGCTATTGAAATATAGGTCCTACAGGCTGGCATTCGTTTCTGGCTTGTTCTAACAAGCGTGAATGTAAACGTCTGCTAGAAGACATTCTTTCTATCTGCTTCTCAGCTGTGAGAGGAAAAAATGCAACGACAGGATTTAGCTTCAGGGTTTAAGTGAGAATTAGTTTGTCGCTTAGAGAATAAAGATTTATGTGCTGAGTCTGTAATATTATCTAATTGGACTGGTTGTGATTTGAAAGTTTAGATATCTGGGGGTATTTGTTTGACGTCCACTTTAATTGTACAAAAAAAGAGCTAACAGCCATAGATAACTAACCTTCCAGACACTTTAATTTAATATGAACCAGCACACCAGCCCACACCACACACACTGAACTCCTCTTACATCCGGGGAAGACCAACGCGCACAGTCCATGTATCACAGCAAATTCCCCTAAAAAGAAAGAGTCCCTCTGCCCGCATTGCTTTTTCCACTATTGTGTTTTGGGTCCTAATAGCACTCAAAGTTCCACATGAAAGCTGTGGCTTGTAGATTATAGAAAAGCAGTCGTTTCAATACACTCTACAAATGCTGTATTAATTCACCCAGTGCTGCGGGAGATAGGGACAACCCAGCAAATTGGTGTTTGTGACTCAGTGGTGGTTTACCAATACTACCCAGAACACGTTCGGAGTTGTCCAAACCAGCCGCACACTTGCTGGATTTGTCCCCCTAGTTTACCCAGCAGCTGGGTTTTGTTTAAACCCAGCGATTTTCTTAGAGTGTCTGAGTAAAACTGATCCGTATACTGTTGAGTTGCGAGCAAGACACGCCCAGTGTCTACTTGCCTCTGGACATGTTTGATTTTTGCTATCTGCAAGATTGATTTGTGTTTAGCTGCAAACCATACATCTGCCCTAGCTATTACATTCTAAATGCTGGGTTAAAAAGGTACAATCCCCGCCATTGGTTGGTTTTGAGACCCCTTACCCTTGGTTGTTTTTGACAAACCCGAGTGTAACGTCTGGTATGCGCGGTCTTTCTTATTTTCTTTCCCAAGGCACCGCGCCGTACCTACAGATATCTTTAGATCTCTGCAGAGTCTAGGCACTTCTCTCTCAGTGAATTACATCCAACACATTACAGACACACTCAGCACTGGATTCCTTCTCATGCCCCCCCATCAAGATGTATTTATCAGCACATTCCGTCAATTTCACATAAACAATTCACAAAACGTATGTTTTCAAACCTGTAATGTTCATGGTGATTATAATGTCCATTCTATTAACAAAGTGATGTTCAGACGACTTCTTTCAGGTTTACCTGCTGGGGGCCGCCCCATGCTAGTCTACACTGGCCAAATAAGTAACAAGTTGTCGTAGAAGAAGTGTCTAAACGGGATTCTTATTCTGTGTGACCCACTCACAGGTCTTTGAGCTTCAATTCCCTTTAGCGGTTGAATTTTCTGAACATTCTGCTTTCCACAAACCCTGTTCAGCATCAATTTTCTTGTGCGGCCCCCTGTCATCTGCATGATCCAGAACCGCAGACCCTGTCAAACGCCCCATGGATTTCACGAGGTTTTAACACGAACCAAAATTCTAAATATGTATTCAATGACTAGTGTGTTGCATTGACTTGGCAAAACCTCTTTAAATCGCACGGAGAGTGGCTGCCGTAGGTGTTTTTATTCTTCCGCAGATGTGCAAAGGGGCCATCAAGGTAAATTGTTACGGACACAAATGCAATAAGGCATAGGATGGTACGCTGCCGCGAACTGTTTGAAACGTACTCTGGACATACAGCTGGTGCAGACGAGATTTTTTATTTACATTTTGCCGGTGAAATGTTAATGGTCACATAGAGTTCTCAGGGTCGTGATTGCTCTCACATGCTACGGGCCGGTGTCAAACTGCGGTGTGTTGTTATAAGTTTCTATAGCGGCTGCTATAGGGTTGTCGACTGGTTGGCAAGTCAAAAGCGCCTCCCATCCAAGCTCGCCTGTGCGGATACTCGCTTCTCTAATTGCTCAGATCCTCCCTCCAGTATACAGGAGTGATAATGATACCTTTTCTGCCTTTTATCATCCGCACAAATACACCCTAGAAATTTCCAAAAATTCATAGCACTCCATCAACAACTGTATGAGTTGAGGTATCCCTGACTCGGACGCCAAAACTTATTGAACAATCCCTCTCTCATAACGAGGATAATCATACAGCTTGGGCTTAGCAACCACACCCAACTAAAAGCCTTTTCTATGCCGGACAGTTTTATTACTTTTTGAGTTGTAAACTGAATAAACCAGATAAATCTAAATACAAAATACCAGAAAAAGACACCATCTTCTCTTAACTAGAACCACATGCTAGGAATCACACTGAGCAAACAAATAATTACATCGCGCCTGTGTGTGCTGTGTGTGTGCTGTGTTGTCCAGTCAGGCTGTCTAATAAGCATTTACTGCCATCGGCTGAAAGCTAATAAAAATCACTCCGAAGGGTAACAAGGTAACAAAGAGAAAGAGTGACTTTTGAAATGACTGTCAACAGTGTTACTTTGTTTTAAGCAACATTTGAGCAGAGGCGGACAAAGTACACAACTACATTACTTAAGTGAAAGTACAGATACAGCTGGTCAAATATTACTCCATTACAAGCAAGTTGTAAAGACAGATTTTTACTTAAATAAAAGTACATAAGTACCAAATAATCCCTTTCTTTGTTCAAATGGCACTGTTGTTCATGTTGTATGTATAACTTCATATAACATCTGAGCCCTTACAATAACATTAAGCACCGACTCGAATACACTGACTCTGCCGTGTAAATTTTCTGAAATAAAGGCTTAGTAGAATGTTAAACCCATGGGGAACAAAAAACTTATAATATATATATATATACTTCATACATCTTATTTCGACCCGCCCTACCCAGCTCCTCACAAAGAGCATAGTGATCTCACCAGTTCTACAGTGTGTGTGCAGCACATCTATGTGATAGCCATTCATCACATGTCAAAACAGATATAACATGATACGCTTAAATACAGACTCGATAAGGAAGCGAAATAAAAAATCAAAAACGGGCGTTAACACCCGCAGCAACTCAACTGTAGCTGTATCGTTACAACATCACACGCTTTAACATAAAATCAAAACAGCAAGATTTACTTGGTTGACATCAAAAACAAAACATTAAAATGCCGTGTCTAAGAAGAGCGCTCTCGCTGTCCTTGATGCCCACAGCAGGAACAGTCTGCTTCCATGCTCGCTTCAGTCAACACGCTTCTGTGTTGAGTTAGCGAGACGCACACAGGTTCGGTCGGTGGCTGTTGATAGGGAATTTTCACCTCCACATTTCGCAATCCGACAATATTGTGTCCTAATATATACCACACTATTCATTCTTACTTATTGAATTGTTGTCCATAAATATCACATTTGCGCTGGTCATGCTCCCCAAAAAAAGCTCGGAAAATTCACTATACATGTAGCCCACATAGTGATTACTGAGAAACTGTCGAAAAAAAATCACCCACTGATTTTTCAAAGCTGCTAACGACTTTCTACTTCAAGGATCTTGATAGAAATTTAGTGGAGTGAAAAGTACAATATTTGTTTTTCAAATGTTGTGAAGTTAAAGTCATAAGTTTCCAGAAGAAATAATACTCAAGTAAAGTACATATACTCAAAAAGTGTACTTAAGTACACTACTCAAGTAAATGTACTTAGTTACTATCCGCCTCTAACATGCGTTTGAGCGAGGTGACAAAACCACTTCTATACACTTCTTAAAATAGTTGCTTCAAAAGGTTTCTTCAACATGATGCATAGAAGAACCATCCGTCAAACTTTCTTTAAAGGACCTCTCTTTCTTGACCTTTGTTGGCATCTAAGAACCTTCTTTTCAACCACAAACTTAATTGTGAAACCATAAGGTGTTAAAATTCGTTAAGTGCAATTCGACAAAAGTGCTCTAGGCCACTCGTGAAGCCCACCTTTATCTTTTAAGAGTGGATGAGATTTATGCCTCATCTGAATCGTTTAATTTGTTCCTATTCATTTATTGCAATTCAGTGCAAGGTACTTATATATCAACATACCACAACCAGCACACACATACATACATACCTACTTGTGGCCACATTTATTAACATAGCATTTCCAAGATAAAAATGGTTTGAAGTCGGATAGTTCTATCTTTTGCCGATGTGTAACCGTGAAAAACTATATGGGCAAGTGCACCTTAGGCAAAGCCTGGCTTTAACACCCAACACGGTGAGTCAACAAATCAAATGTTGATTTAATTTAGTTAATAGAAGATAATTGATAAAGAAATCTATTTATGACATTATTTCTGACGGCATCCTCATTTTACAGTATTTTTACACAAGTGCCTAAAACTTCTAACTGTACTGTAGCTTTGCAGGTGGGTTTCTTGAAGCATCTTGGAGACATTGTCTCTGTGTGGAGCACTGGCTGTTGTCAGAGACGTCCTTGTCAAACAAAATAGCATCGCGCGGATTATTACATTATAATGACCAAAATTTATATATTATATATAGCGTCACATATACCAGTAATCGCAGTCTATATATTGTTAAACTACATATAAATATATAACCTCTATCTATAGACTAAGAATGTCCTTAACCAAAGCAGCAGAGCGGTGACTGCCTCCTTTTTGACAAGAGAAACAGATGAAGCACTGCAAGCGCCCTACGAAAATAGCCGCCTAGCACGGCCCACTGTTTGAAAGGTCTCTGCCAATAACAATCAGAAACTGACTTAATTCGGTTTGCCTGAGGGCCCCAGACGTCCTCATAGTGGCCCGCTGCTCCCGCCCGAACAACCGTTGGACTCCGATTGGCATTGCGCGGGACACAGAATTTTTCTGTTGTTTTGTTTATGTTTCCTTTAATTGGTACTGATATAGCACAGTTTCATGCAACACCAGGGTTGCCCAAGTGGCTGGACCGTCACTGGCCACACCCTGAATCCATGAACCAACCTCTGGGACATTATTTTCAGTCCGTCCGACACCGTCAGTTGCCCTAAGACTGTCCCGAGATCAGTGCAATTGCCCTTGTCCCACGATCTGGAGGACATTGCTTTAGGTCCCTGGATGACATTCCTTCATAGACTATCTGTCAAACCGGTTGGCTGATGCGTGGGCTGGGCTCCCCTGGTGCATGACATTGTTTCTCCCTCCACTCATGTGCGGCCGAGGTCGTTTTGGCAGTTTCTGGGGTGAAGCCTTGATGCTCTTACTGCCCTCACTCTCTCGAACCTCACTCCCAAATGAGAATTCTGTGACATACCTGCGGCTATCACGCATATCAAAAGCTGGCAACACAGCACACAGACAGACTCTGTCCAGGACTTACATGATTACCCGCCTTGATCCAGGTCCTGTCGTGAGATCGGACCACCAGCTGCAGAAAATAGAAATCAGAGCATGCAGATTGCGTATGTTGTGGGTATAGCATGTGGTATGAGTACATGCTTTTAGTGCCTCAACGTCCAGTGTATTTGGTGTCTCTTAATTTTTTTGATCTGACTTTACTAGTCAAAGCAAATAGCCCAGTTTTGGATGTGAAAAAAAGTTGTATTTGTTAATTAAGTTTTTATCATAATATGGTCTCAGTATTTCTAGACTGAGTGGACGTAAATATCCTTCACATAAAAAGAGTTAATGGTCAATTCCCCAAATGACAACGAGACGCTTTTCCACTCTTTTTCTGTCATGGTGCCTCTATGATGGCGAATAATATTTCTGAAGGTGGGTTGGCAATGCAGGACAGGCAAGTGGAACGGACAGTTACCTACTAAATGACAGAAGTCTGGTTGTTGCCAGATGGAGACGTCAGTACTCACCCCACCCCCCTAAACAATTTCACAAGCTCCCTTATTACCCGGTCATTTGAGGATTCGGAAGCCTTGGTTTCTGAACGTACCCACAATGAAACCATCCACTGCGGCAAGCAAGGGATTCTGTATCTGCTGTCAGGGATCATACAGGGAGAATTCTGCAGCTGAAATTTTCCATTCTGATAAAGCAGATAGAGAGTTGCTAAACTTTTTTGGCCAACTTCAGACAGTTTTAAGGAGTCATTGGTGGCTTTGCTTTTTTGTCTTTGTGCCAGACGCTTAAGTACCCTGAAAATTCTCAGCCAGTGCCGAATTGGTGAGCCACTGCAATCATAGAGGTTGGTCGACAAGTTTGCTATGATCCTTACTGTGTCTCACCTCACATGCAAATGACCGATGAATAGAACTTGCTCAATTTCTGTGTATGGAGCTGGCACGTTTCCGCATGTCCGTGATGATGAAACCGTCGTTTGTGTAACGGTGACATTTTGAGATCGTTGGGCTTTGTGGACACTTAATCCAACACAGACAGTTGGACCAATACGAGCCTCATCGTTGCTGGAAACCACCAAACGTTTACTTAGTTTGTTAAAGGTTTGAAAAAAAAAGTCTTTTCCTTGATTTGCCATCATGGTCACCTAACAGAATTTGCATTTCCCCCATGTCATCTTTTCTATGCGAAACTGATTTTAAAGATGAATCAATAGATTGCTTACCTGCTTCCTCCTTTTCTTTGCCAGCATACAATCTGTGAGCCATCAGTTGTGGCACAGGACAGGACGTCCACCGGATGGCTACCAGTATTTTCGGAGTTACAGCTTCCTTCATTCCCCGCTTATTTCAAAATGTTTTGTGGAAGACGGCTTGGTTTTTAGATGTTGCCGCAGACTTGTTTGTTATATCAGATCCCTCTAAAGCCCGGGTGTCCACACCTGCGCTTGGATGGCCACTTTTCCGGCGATTTGCTTCAACACACTCGCTGCCTTGAATTCCTATTATCCTGAAGATCCTGATTCCTGGTTCAGGTGTGTTCTTGTATAAGTGTTAGAGCTCAACTCAGCAGGATTCTGCGGTCTAAGTAGGTGCCTGCTTTGTTTCCCCTCTGCTGCTCCTGGAGAGCCACGTCCTGCGAGTATTTAACTTAAACCCAATTAACAAGTTAGATCTCTAGGTCTTGCACGATTACTAACTTCCAGCCCGATGGTTAACCAAACTCTGCAGAAAGTGGCCCCCCAGGAGCAGGATTGGACACCCTTACTCTAGGAGGCTCTGTATAAACCAACCAATCTGTGGCAACATCTAAAACCCAAGGAGTTTGCCAAGATGAAGCTAAACCCTTCAGGGGCAGGTTTGGACGCCCCTGCTTTGGGGACTTTGTAGGTTTTAAAGCCTCATTAGCTGGCAACTTTAGCTAAAATTTATATTTCTCACTTTAGCAGAGTTTATCTGCCTGTAATTAATAAAGCCGTGAACAGCAAAGGCCTGGATATAGTTTATTTTACATGTTCTGCGTGCAAGTGTGCAAGCCTTTCTAACAGTATTTCAATGGGGTTTTTTTCAAATCACTTGTGAATGGACAACAGTGCATGTATATGTATGCATATCCACAAAAATCAAGCTGCAGGAGGATGATGTATTGTGCTTTGATGCATTGTGAAATGTTATTCCCTTTTCAACATTATTAGTCTCTTACGATTTATCTATAGTCCCAGTAAATAAAGATTAATGGCATAAATCTGGGTTAATCCAGAGATGAATTGTGCTTGACTTTGTGGTTACAAAAGCTATGACACTGTTTTTGTAGTGTGCCTCATGCAGGTGTGCAGAGCAAAGATTTACAGGATAACGTTTGACATCAGCTAACAGATGCATGGATGATGACCACCCATATCCAGCAGCTCCTCAGGGCTGATAATATGATGGTAAAATAATAGTCAGGCATTTTCCCTGATAAGGTACCTACAATATATTTTACTTGCCTTGTGGGTCATTGAGGTTATAAACAGCTAAATGGAGCTGATTCTCTGAATCACTATCAGTTGGTTTACACATTTCAAAACTTGAGCCTAGCAATTGGTGACGATGTCCTTGACAAACTTCATATTCTATGGTAGCTTTTGTTTCACAGAAATTCATGCTTATTTCACTTAAACTGGCTTTGTTCGTGTTCTTTTTCCAAATTGGGTTTGACCAAGGTTATCTGTCACATAATCATGTAGTTAACACGTATCAGATTAAGTGGATGTTCTGAAGACACAGCCACAATTTATTAATTCTCTTTTCAACTTGAATCAATTGAATCCCGGTTTCCTGAAGTAAAATGACAAGAAATTCTGAAAATTAAACCTAAAGAGAAGACAGTAGAAGTCTGATCTGTATTTAAAATCTCACATTTATCATTCAGACTGTACTTGATCTTTTTATTCCAGGAACATTATTATAATTGACCTTTTGCCGTATTTAAAACGGTACTCTTTACAAGATAATGCACAAAAATATTTAATAAAACCCATAAAAGTGTGTTCTATGGACATGGATGATACTTCATATTGTGTGGCTTATTAGGAAGAGTTTTTAAGCAATCAGACTTATGTTTTTGCCTGGTGGACGATAAAATCCCCTAAACCAGTGGTTTCCACACCTGGTCCTGGAGTACCTCCAACAATGCTTACTTCAGATGTCTCTCTTCAACTGGCACACAATTTACATGTCTTGATTATCCCGGTGGTTTATTAAAGAGCCAAATGTCAGAGTTTTGGTGAAATCCGGGTCTGTATTGGACCACTAATTCCAGGCAAGTCACATTAGCCATTTGTTTTTGCAAGCAAAAAAGTCCATTGTCAATGGTGTAGTGATGTATGAAGCACAGCTCACACAGAATCACTTTTAAACCAAGCACCCTGGATTTTGGTCAGGGTGTCAAGTTCACATGAAAAACTTTGTATGCCCTTATGTGAAATTCCTAAATATGCAATGGTAAATGTGGCTGTACTTTTAGACTTACATTGATCTAAGTTATACCTAGAGATCAGAATATCATATAGATTACGCAAGTGCCTTAAGAAAATGTAGTTATCTGGTTACATTTGTGGTAGCTGTTGTTTTTATTAATATTATTAGGTGGTGGTAGCACGAGGCAATTGTATAGACTTTTCCTCACTCTGATCACTTCTGGTTTGTACCAGCAACTGTGGGTCCGATACTTGTTGCCATGGTAAAACTTTTTAGTAGGAAACTCGTGACTGTATAGAGGCCACAGGTTTTTTGTGAATGTACTGTGTTCAGAATATCCAAAAGTGCTGAATCTCTTCCCAAAAGTCACGTTTACAACCCACTTAGGCTGCCTAGCAGCTACGACCAAAGTGGCAAAACTAAGTGGGATCAATGGTGCACAACTCGCGGCACGTTATCGTTGTAGCCCTTACTCCAATACGCCCCGCCATATTCCGTTGCGTAGTGCATAAACAAACCCGACGACTTGTTAAACACCCTCTACCCCTCCTCTTTCTCTCACCTCTTGTTCCACAGAAAAATCATTGTGCTTTTCAATAAAGGGACCTGGTAAAGGTGCTTTGAGGGGAAACAGAGCAAGAAAGAGAGTTAGGAAAAGGGAGAGGGAGTCGAGAGTTTCCTCCCACGTACACACGCAGGAAGTCACTGCTGAGCAGATGCAAAGCGTCATTTTGGGGCTGACATATCCGTGCTGAGGTAATGCATCAGACCACTTCTCGATCCAGACGAGAGATGAGATGCAAATGACCTGTTTACACAGCTATTAAGATCAAGACACTTGACACACTCTCACACAGAGGCATGTCCTCCTTGTTCATTTCCGCACCGTGATTCCAGACCTCTTCTCGTTGTATCGTGAGGTTTATAGGCCAATGACCAAAGACCACAAAAAAGGATGAGAGATCACTCCAAACATCAAACATCCTGGAAACACAGAGGGAGGAAGCAGTTTCATTAGGCCATGAAGAATCCAGACCAAAACAAAACAAGCAAGAACAGTTTGTGCGTATTTTTATCACGCACAGGAATGTGTGTAGGCTGTTCCGTTTTTACCATATAGTGATTACATACATCACTGGTAAAGCTCACTTGTGTTTGTTTATAACTGAGAAGAGAACTTTGAATGTGGAGGATTTACATTGGCTTTGAACTCCCTCTAGTTCTGGCGTGACTAATAACAGAAGACGTAGGAGAGCGAAGGAGGGCAGATGAGAGGGTTCCCATAATACCACCCTGTAATCTACAAATAGAGAGGTTGTGCTCCTATCTAATGTGCCGCCCTGCGATACTCTGCATGATCCGCAGCCGACTACGTTCTTTTAAGTGTAGTGTCGGGGGAAAGGCCAATGCATTTAGCATAACATTTAGTCAAACTATCTATCTAGCTATCGGGAACTACTCTTCGAGCTACTAGCTATCTGCAATGGGCACAATAGCTGGCACAGAGCTGTCCCTATCTGACAGTCTGTCAGGTCTGTCCTTTAGCTATCTACTCTCTCGACTAGGATCTCTCTATCTACTACTTCTGACAGTCGCTATCTATCGATCTGTCCTTTTTATCTATCTATCTTCTAGCTCTGATCGATCCTATCTATCTATCTATCTTCCCATCGTCTGTCCCCGCTTGATATCTAGCTAGCGAGCTGAGCTAGCGAGCGATCTATCTATCTATCATCTCAGCGATCAGCGATCGACGCTGCAGCGGCGACGGGCTCGGTCGATCTATCTAGCTGTCCATGCTTTGGCGATCGATCTCACTATCTATCTGTCTCTAGCTATCTATCTATCCGTTCATCTATTTTATAAAAAATATTAGTTATGTAATGCTATTATTTGTAATGTACAGTATTATTATTTGATGTTATACAAGCCAATATGTGATTTACTTGGAAAAAAAATTGGCCTACTGCGTACTGTGCAGTATATACTGCATGCCTACTAGTTTTTAAGTGTAGTGTGTGAAAGCCAATGCATTATGCATAAACATTTTTAAAAATCTATCTATCTATCTATCTATACACTCAAATCTATCCATCTATCTATCTATCTACTCTTCTATATATACTGCATGCCTATTAGTTTTAAAGTGTAGTGTGTGAAAGCCAATGCATTATGCATAAACGTTTTTAAAAGCTATCTATCTATCTATCTATCTATCTATCTATCTATCTATCTATCTATCTATCTATCCGCGTCATGTCTCTTTGATCTATCTCTCTTCTATCTATCTATCTATCTATCTCCTATCTATCTATCTATCTATCTATCATCTTCATCATCCGACAGTTTCTGTCTTTACAGCTAGCGTCTATCTACCTATCTATCATCTACTAGCTACTATCGATCTATCTATCTATCTATCCTACAATCTGTCTGTCCATTTTTATCTATCTATCTATCCGTTCATCTATTTTATAAAAATATATTAGTTATGTAATGCTATTATTTGTAATGTACAGTATTATTATTTGATGTTATACAAGCCAATATGTGATTTAATTGGAAAAAAAATAACACTAAGTAAAAAATTTAATCATACAGAAAATAGCTCATTATTTGACCAAAAACTCCTCACTTAAAAATTTCTTCAGATGTGTAATTGTCTAAAGTTTTTCAGCCCTCTAGATATGATACATGATACATTTGCTATGATTTTATTATGTAACAAGTGACGTCATTTCATCTCTGAAAACAAATTGACTTTTTAAAATGGTATACATTTTTAATCTATAGCCACAATGTTGTAACATTTGCCGAATTTTTTTCTGCCGATGTAACTTCCAGTTCCTTTTTTGATTGAGGTGTGCTCTGATGCACTACACATTTTGGTAGAGGGGACAGGTATTTCATACACAAAGGAATTTATTATACTGCACACCGTATACTTACTATATACTGCAAAAATAACAAGAGTAACATGGTAGCAATAGAGCATTGTCAGAGAAAGAGCGAGTGACAGAATGAGTAAGGGTGCAACATATCCTGTTTTGGAAACTGTAGCCACTGGTATGTGTGTGGCTGACCGGATGAGGTCAAAGGTGCGAGGGGGGTTCGGATAAGCAGCATGGGCAATCAGGGAATGAATGTAGGGCATTTGGTCAGCTGGGTCACAAGGACGGTGGTAGATGTTTGAAAGTAACACATCGGCCCTCCTGGAGGCGGGGAAAGAGAAAGTGGCTCACAATTTATCAGCTGTCCAGCCCTCCCCTACGCTTCTTATTTACGACCAGCCATAACCGGGAGGTGCTGGCCTGGCGCGCAGCATGTTTTTCCCAGCACGCTCTGCATACGGGAAGCCAGCGGCTGAAGTCCTCCCTGTGCTTTATTGATCTGGAAGTTGTTTGTCAGGGTGAGTGCTGCTGAGGGCACACAAGATGAGACGCTCCTGCAGAAGGCCGAACGGAGAACAGAACAGAGCGGAGGGGAGTACAGAGCAGAAGCCAATAAAAGCGTAACAGACTGCACAAAAATAGACTATTTTAATTGGGAGGAAGTGGGCGAAAAAGCTGGAACAATGAGGAGGAAGAAAGGCATGTGATTAAAATGCCGGAGGTCGAACGGGACCCCACCTCACCTCGCCTCACACCAAACACTAGCACAGTGGCAGGGACAACACGACAAGTCCTGCTTTCTCATCTATCCTGCAAAGTGTTTTTCCTGTGTATTCCCATGCAAGAGGTCAAGTCATTGTTACACAATGATACAGTGGCTTCTCATCCTGTGTAGGGCACAGTCATTTTGTAGCTACAACAAACATATGTCAAGCAGCAATGTAATTCCTAAACAAATGATTCATTCACAATCACAGAGCCACAAATGTCCTTATCAATAAGTATTCATTTAAAATGCGCACTCACACACACAATATGTGACCATAAAAAATATATGGCTGTAAACATATTAAAAACTGGGGTAACTAAATGTAAAAATGCTACGTTTTTAAAAACAGAAATACATTTTAGAACTTAAAGATGCATTTTCTGTTGTCCTATCTACCTATCTATCTATCTATGTCGGTCCGGTCTGTCTATCCTATTTTTATTATAAAAAATAGTGCTTTCACGATTAATCCCATACAAAATAAAAGTTTTTGTTTGCATTATATATGTGTGTGTTCTGTTTATATTTATTATGTATACATAAAGACCATCACTACTTCATCAATTGTGCTATCTACTAGCTATCTATCGATTCATCTATCTATCTAGCTATGTATTTACTATCTGTCTATCATCTATCTTCTATCTTCTATCTATCTATCCATCCATCCATCACTATCTATCTATCTATCTATCTATCATCTATCTATCTACTGTCTATCTATCTATCTATCTATCTTGTCTGTCTGTCTGTCTGTCTGTCTTTCTGTCTGTCTGTCTGTCTATCTATGTATCTATCTGTCTTTCTGTCTGTCTACTATCTATCTATCTATCTATCTAGCTACTTCTACTCTATCTATCCATGTATCTATCTATCTATCCATATCTATCTCTCTGTCTATCTATCTATCTACTATCATCTCTATCTTTCTCTCTGTCTCTATCTATCTATCTCTCCTATCTATCGTATCATGGATCTATCTATCTGTCTATCTATCTATCTACTATCTATCTATCTATCTACTATCTATCTACTATCTATCTATCTATCATCTGACTAACTATCTATCTATCTATCTATCTATCTACTATCTATCTATCTACTATCTATCTACTATCTATCTATCTATCTATCTATCTTTCTATCGATCTATCTATCTATCTATCATCTATCTATCAATCATCTATCTATCTATCTGTCTATCTATCTATTTGTGTCTGTCTGTCTGTCTGTCTATCCTATCTATCTGAGTTCTGAATGACTGAGCTGGGTAATGATGCCACATGCTGCGCACAGTGCTTAACATTCTTTCTGACATCTCTCTCTTTCCCCTCCTCCTCCTCTCCCTGCCTGCTCTTAGACTAGCACACTGTGTCATTCCCTCTCTCGGTTCTCTCCTCCTCCCACCTTGAGCTTCACGGCGCTTTGACTGGCCCAACAACACTCATTGGATGAGTTTGAGGAGAACAGCCTTCAAACATAGACGTGCATCACATTAAACCCGCACCTTTCGTTTTATTTTGTGAAATAAAAAAGTCGAGTTTTGTAGATGCAAATGTGAGCTTGTTTTTCACTTTGATTTCACTTTGTGTTGTGACATCGCGCGCATACTGAATCAGATCTACACCCGCTGAGATTTTGCCCATCTTCTCCAGTCGGGACAAGAGCAAGGAGAAGAGGACATGTTCAACCGTTTTTAACTAAAGAAGCCTCAATACTCATTAACAAAGTTTCCAAGAAATCCACAGGCGCACCAGGAAAGGGAAAGATTTCCTCTTTGCGAATCCCGTTTCCTCGGCGCATTCGGAGAAAGAGGGGAGCTTGAGAAATCATGCTGGTTTCTGTGGAGAGGGTCTGGTCACGATACTAAAGTCTCGCTCCTGTAAGTTGGATGAGTCTGTTTGAGCTGTAAAAATCAACGTGTTTTCTCTGAGAGAGCAGGAGTTTTTCGCCGCATTCACGAGACACTGATTTTAATTTTTGGAGGAAGGCTAGGATTGCAGAGGGATTATGACACCAAATGACGACCTGATCTGTGGTAAAATACGAATTGAACTATTTTTACTGTTTTTGACTGTTAAATTATGTTTTATATCAAAAGTGTGTTGTAATATATTAGGTTGAAGGGTTGAAGTGAGAGAGCGCTCTTGCCTTACCGGTTTTTTTATTTTTCAGCTTTGCGTTTTAAGACGTGTAAAATGAAAATAGTTAAGCTAAACTTTTAGTAACGCGTCTCTAGACCCCCTGGTTCCGTTTCATTTGTTTGCGCTCCGTCCAGATGTCGCTGAACGCCAGAACGTGTCATATGCAACATTACATAGCGTAGTCTACTCAATTATGAAAAATCACACTTTATTTTAAGGTCCAATTATCACTATTAACAAGGCAGGCAATGCCAAGTTTATTTATATAGCACATTTCATACACAAGGGTAATTCAAAGTGCTTTACATAAAATCAAATAAAAACAGTAATCACAACTATAAAACAAGGAATTTAATTTAAAAACTTTGAAAATGATAAAAAAAAATGTATTTAAGAGGTTTAAAATAAATTTTAAACAGTTAAGAATAGAAAACGAGTACCATACAATGACATACCGAACGTTGTTGGGGTCAGTAGTTTTTTTTTTTTGCATTACAGTGGGTCAAATGTTGGCATTTATAATGTTGCAAAAGATTTATATTTCAATTAAGTGCTGTTCTTTTGAACTTTCTATTGATTAAAGAACCCTGAAAAAAAGCATCATGGTTTCTACAAAATATGAAGCAGCACAACTATTTTAACATTGATAATCAGCAAATCATCATATTAGAATGATTTCTGAAGATCATGTGACACTGAAGACTGGAGCAATGATGCTGAAAATTCAGCTGTGATCACAGGAATAAATTACATCTTAAAATATATTTAAATAAAAAAACAGTTATTTTAAATTGCAATAACATTTCATAATATTACTGTTTTTACTGTATTAAATAAATGCAGCCTTAGTGAGCATATGACACTTCTTTCAAAAACATTTTTAAACAGTATCTCTAACATCATTTTTTGAACAGTAGTGTATCATTATATACAATAAACACATGATTAAGACAATAAAATACTTCATATTTAGGAATGAACCTTCTATAGGAAGTCATTTGAAGACGACAGATGATGTGGCTTTTCCAAGAGAACAGAACATACCTGCTGTATCACCTGCCACACCATACAGGTGGTGTCTCTAGAGCCAGAGATCAGGTGAATCCCAAAGTGATCTGTGGCCAGGCATGTTACGATGTCTGCCGGGACAGAAAAAAATAAAATGCACGCACACACACAAATATCCAAAGTTAGCAGATTTGTTTCCTGCAATTCAAGGTTAAAGTTAGAACATACAGTACAATCTGGATGTGCCTATTCAAGAGAAAGTATGAAGGGGAAAAAAACAGCAGAGGAAGGTCAAGAGAAGCAGTTTCCAGTACCCATGTGGCGGATGTGCTGTCCCACTGTTTTGCCCTTTACGAGAGACGTCACTCTCAAGCTGTTGTCCCAGTGGCCTCCACTGAAGAGCAACTTCCCGTCATGAGACACAACAAACAGGCGAGCTGTGACTTCAACCCCTGGAGAGAACGGCCCTGCTAGAAACCTCTGAGTCCTACACAGAGAGAGAAAGAGAGAGTGTGCTTGCTGATGTGTTGGTTATTGCCACAAGTGCAGGGCAGCTACAGTACAAACAGGACATGAGGACGTTAACCGTCAGAGAGACTCACTTTACACCGGCTATGGTGGGGTCTTTGATGAAGGTGAAATAGTTGGATATGTTCTTGTCGTAGGGTAGCCAGCCATGAGTTCCCATCAAGCAGTTCTGGCTCAGCGTTACCTTGATAACCCAAAAACACATTATTTATGAGGGTATCAAAGATTTCATAACCAAAACTTCAGAGGGCATTAAAGACAATTTGGAATGGCATGTGCATTTGTAATGCATTTATTTATAATTTAAGTCATGCTATCACTGTAAAACAAATTAACTCTGTTAGGGTGATCATAAAATCTTTATTGAGTCAAAATTATTTTATTATATAATATTATTATTTTATATTTATATAGTTCAGGACACTGGCACTTAATCTGTGCACATAAGACCAATGTCATAAGAAAGGGTGTTTAGGGGATCAGAACCTCATTAATTACATAGCTGCGTATAAAAAAATGTATTTTCTGTATTGAAAGATTTGGATCAAATGATTATATACAGTTATAAATATTAGTATTTTGATTTCCTATTTTTCATTTATTACAACTTGCAGAGAAGAGAGATATCAGGACCCTGACAGTATTACTATCACTTATCATATGGCGGATTACTAAATAAATAAATAAAAAACTCTAACTAAAATGTAGCTAATGGGTTTTTTTTTTATCTTTCTCTAAATATTATTTATATCATTTTATCACAATGTGCACTGATTGATTGTGCACAATAAGGGACCAGATACATTAATAAAAAAAATAATAAAATAGGGCCTATTGTAAGATGTATTGTCTGTAATTGTCCTATTGTCTGTAAGATGTAGCTAATCAAGCCCAGACTTACCAGAGTATCTGGACTCCCCTGTGAGATAAATGAATGTGACTGGTTCTTAGGGACAACGGCTTTAACCAGTGGCACATTATCACTGATGCCCTAAAACACAGAGATGAAACTCGGCATTTGGCACTGGGTGGTGGGGTCCTCTCGCGACTCTGTCTCTGTCTCAGCTGGACAAACACATAAAGCACTGCTAATTCAGTCACCTCAATGAAGAAGGATTTGAGCTCAGTGAGGTGCTCGAATATGTTGAGAGGACAGGAGTCCAGACGGGTTCTCCTCTTCTCCAGCTCCTCCGGAGAGAGACGCATGGGATGGGGCTCCTAAAAGCAAATGAACACACACACCATCTTATCAAACAACAAATACTCTGTCATGTTTACGTCATCTTATGATCTCTATTTAAGCTTCTTCTAACACCGTCTGTCTGTGTGGAGAAGCATTAGAGTGCCGTACCTTCAGTAACTGGCACGGTGTCTGTCCAAAATTACTGATCATGCCTTCTAGAGCCTTCCTCTCTTTCTCATCTGTGATGGCA
>JADLZN010004401.1:0-15000 GCA_018155175.1 Sinocyclocheilus anophthalmus
GCAATGTTTTAAACGACTCCACCGTTCTAAATTACTGCTCGTATTGCATAAAGTAGGAAACTATTGTTTTCTTGTTAGCTTGTCAAAGTTTCTGGGGGTCGCGTCATGCGCTGCTGCAGGGATGCTTGGAGGGGACCCCCTCCTCTCTGTGGTTGCTGGAGGTATTATGGGTCCGTCTGCTGAGTTGTTAAGCAGAAAGTGCTGGCTCCCCCCTCCGTAGCTTCGTGCACAACCTGAGGGAGTTTTGCACTGCCGAGTGAGGATGCAGGAGTAGGGTGTTACTCCCACTGTGTTTCCTTTTGCAGCCTATAAGAGTACATGAGTTCTCTTTGGACCATGTCAAGTCTGTCTTGAGTGTTGTTCAGCTGCTGGAACAGAGTCTCAATTCTGGCAACTTTGTATAAGAGCTCAGAATTTGCTGCTTTAAAAGTAATTTTGTGTGGGAAAGTTTCCTTACCAGGTCCTTTCTGGCTACCTTTTCCAAGTGCTCTTGCTGTTCAGCAGCTGTCAAAGCCTTTTTAAATCTATTGATTTCCTCCTGTAACTCCATTTTGCTGGGGTCCTTGTGGGCTACCGCTGTGATCTGTTGCTTGAAATCATTTACCTCCTGTTTCAGACCCATGAGGTTGTGGGCCACGGAGGGTGATGACCTTGGCGAGCTTTTTGTAGCCACAACTCTCGACCTAGTCCTGAGTCTGAGGCGCACCCCTCTCCACGTCCAGCCGCTTTCGGCTCAGTAGGAGGTCGTCGGGCCTGGGTAAAGGGGGTGATCCTCACGACGCCTGGCCAGCCCTCTCTGATCTGCATTCTGGGCAGTTAGTCTGAGAATCTGCACCGTTTTGACACACTGGTGATGAGAGTAAGGGCTAGAGACTACTACAAGATCAAAACAGAGTGTGAATGCTAAAATAGTTTTGGGTCAGCATATGTTTTGCTGAAAAGGACGTAAACAGGATTTTGATTGATGATTTAAGACTACTGTCAAATTATTGTCAATTTATCACTCGATTGATGACGGTTTCCCAAACAAGCTTAATCTCTGAGGTATGAAGGAGAAAAGGAAAAAGCAGAAGGAAAAGGAGAGCATTTCTATTCAGATTATGCTGATTATTTTTGAAAATAAACAAATCAAAAATAGAAATGTCTCTGGTTCCTTTTGAGGTTCAGAGAGAACATCAAGGGGGCATAACATGTAAATAGATTTAAAATTAGCTGACTTCTATTAATAAAACAGGGTAATCAATCTGATATTATGAACAATCAGTAGCACTCGTGATTAACTTATTTGTGTTGGGCAACACACCATGTCCGGTCACAGCTGCTGCGTGTTCAGCTCACATGCTGGGCCATGCCATGTGTGTGCCCCGCCTCCGTAGCGCGTTATTCACTGTGCCACTAAAAACACCCAATAACTTAATGATTCATCTCTAGATAGACAGTTAAAATGTAATTAAATTTAGATTTAATTAACTAGTAACTGAGCAATAGCATTCAGGAAGGATACATCTAGATAGTTAAATTCGCTGAGACGAATTGAAGATTGAGAAACATAGAAAAAGAGGAAAAAGAAGGAAGAGAAATGGAAAAAAACAGAAACCGGGGATTAGGTTAAATTCAAACTACTTCACACTGCACACACACATGCTATATTTAAAAGCTTCAATTAAAGAGTGATAACCCCTAATTGTTAAAGCTATTCGGTAGCTTAGCCTAAGATTAAACTATACTAAGTCGTGTTAGCTTAGCTGCTTCAAATGGTTTGTTTACAAACATGGCGTGTTGTGCTATGTGACGTTAGCACTTCCTGTGACAAGTTGTTGTCACGGTAACCAATGCATGCCAGTGTAATTAACGCAGTTTAATGTCTGTCTATGTTAACCAGTCACAGTTTTAGAACGTGGTGCTATCAGCCTTCAAGACTTGTTGCATTACATAAGCACTTCAGTGAGTGCTTCTCTAATGCAACAATAAACTTCTTGCACTTGTTTAAAGAATTACAAACGTGTTTACTGTAAGTTAAAACCGGTTTAAACATATAGGTAGTTATGTTTGCCTCACATATGAGAACTAAAGTACAGTATTACACCTTTAAATTCACTCAGCGAGTGAAACACATAATGACCACCAAGTTGCTAGGCTTGTATATACTGTATACAGTCAAAGTGTAGATGAATTGCTTCAATCTAATTATAAACTATAAGGCCTTTATGCTGTAGAAAGGGGAGCAGCGCTCACATCTACCTTGATATAACTGTACTGAGATTTCTTCTTCAAAGAAACAATTTAAACAATACTGCAATTTGTGATTTCTTCACTAAAGCATATTACAGTATGGTACAGTTTGGACATGCCGCTGAACTGAGATTCAGACTTACGCTTTGTCAAGAAAGATTTATGCTTTAATACTGAAATTAGGGTTTCCTTGCTAAAATCAGATTAACCTTACACTGATAACATTAAGCATGAAATACATAAAGACTACCAATTATAATAGCGGTACCAATTCAAACCCCCACTTTATCTGCATCTCAACAAGCCAGCAAATAGGGACACCACAGGGCATCTGAAGTCACGTCCTATTTTAACCTGGGCTATCAAGCACACACTTTTAAGTTGCCAGTGTTTAAACACATAACTTTCGTTTTATCATGCCCGCATTCTCTCCACCAAAATCGGTAGCGAATCAGCTCATGGGGAAATAAGAATAATTAACCATAACTAGTTATTAATTAATTATTCATATTTTAGATCCACTGTAGATATTTAGCGGACCACTCAGGGTCAACCGTCTTGTCAATTTTAAGAACGTTAATTTCCTGGTTAAAGGAAATAACCTTCTTACTGTACAATTCTATAAGTTTGTAACGTAAATCTGCATGATTATTGACTCCGGTTATGAGTAAACAATGAACACGTCAAGTGTGATACAAGTAAGGTTTTATTAACTACATAAACACTTAAACTAGTCCAACATACTACAAAAACACATTAAGCCCGGGTCTCAAACAAACATACGCACGAAACACACACACACACACACACATAAGTTGGTATAGGAAAGGGTTAAAGTTTAATACTAAAGAAAGAGACATAAGGAATGAAATTTATAGAACCATTTGCATATTCAACAGATCTAAACCTTCAAGGATACGTCAGATTCTGAGTTCAAACACACCTTTGTAAAAAAAGGTGTAACTGATACTTAATGTTTCAATTAATAAGACTAAGTTTGATACTTGCGAGTCTCTTATGTCTGAAAGAGATTCCTGATGCAAATATTAAAGCTTCCCGTTGATCTTTGCTGTATTCGGGTCGATGAGAAGAACCAGTTCGAGTCAGTGTCACTTGATGAATGGAAAGGACAAGGCCGAAGCCTGGCACAAGCTTAGCGTTTCCGGGAGCGTTTGTCTCACATCTTCTTAGCTTAAGACCGAACCACCGACTGGGGTGGGTCACATGGAGTGTGGCCTTTTAAGGCCTGCAGAGATTCACGCCTCTCAAGATGGGTTCGTCCAATGAGGAAGGCTGAAAACCCAAGCGGGAGGTTGGAAATACTGGAGATTTTTATGACTCTTTGTCTGTAAGCATGGTATTTGCATATGTAATTCGCTTGGGTGTTGATGCACAAACAAGTAAAGATTATTAGAACACTAATATGTTGCATAGGTATAAGCATATAATATACACACTTGTTTCGATCATATGAAGGCGAATTCATAGATACTAAACATGAAATAGGTGCAGGGTTATATTAACTAGTGGTCTATGATAACATGAATAAAACAGCATACACTACAACAGACAATATACAAGACAGTAATGGTATACACAATGACCAAAGGATATGGGTATTCAATCAAAGAAAGGTTTTCCTATGAATTAATTAGTAGAAAAGTCAATTTCTACTGTGCATTGTGTCTCTTTCTATGAGTAAAGGAGGGAGTAGTATCCCCTACATCCTTTAGGCCATATAAAACCAGTGATATCATGGTTAGTTGTCATGGTGATCAAGGTGGGGGATGGTGTTAAAGCGAAGCCCTGGCATCCAGTCTTCTGGGGGGGAATGAGGGGACTGTGACGATTTGTTAATCTAATGAATAATTGATTTGTTAAATCAAATAAAAATTAGTGTGTCAGATTGGTCGAGACGCTACACATGCCCTAAATCATTTAGTCAACTAAACAATTTATAAAGTCTAATGTTATTTATTTATCCTCAGCCTCAAGTGCAATCAATTAATCTGCATGAATAATCATCAAGTCAACTAATTATCCAGAGGAGAAGGATTAGCCTTTCTCTGACACTTAGGAGACATGTTCGATCAAGTCTGCTTTGTCAGACATAATTGATATCCAAATTTCCTGAGATGAATTGGTCATCAAGCAGTGTCTCCTTTTTGTTTATAATAGTGTATTATTTAGGTAAAAAATGTTTGGTTGTCAAAAACTCTATACATTTGTACAGAGGTCCTCCCTTTCACAATATAATTCAATGTGCTATGTCTCATTCAGTTTCTTTTTTATTATCAACAATAATATTTTTGAATATATTTTGGATGTTTGTGTGTGTGTGTGTGTGACTGCATCATTCAGTGATGACCATATTTTGTTAAGGCCCATTGTGTGAGATGCTTTTCTGTATAGATGGAAGCAAGTAACCGCATGTAAGGTTCTCTGAAGACCAAGTGCTCTGAGAGGTGTGTGTGGGGATATTGTACACAAAACAGACTCAGGGGTCATTCTCAGGTTAGCAATGTTCAAATCCACTGCAATTTTTTCTCTCTTTCCCAGTCACACGCATCTTCTATTCATCTTATCGGCTTTAAGAAACTGTCACTATTTGCATTGTAATTTGACACATAAAGGAAGGGGTTGAAAATGTAAGATTCTTATACAAGGTGTTTCAAGTATGGAAATCATAGGAATCTACCGTATTTCATCTTTGGGGATCAAATTATATAGAGACACTAAGATAGAGAGATAGCAATGCTAAGCCTGACAGTCACATTACAGGCTGACAGTGAAAATGGTTCCTACGTGGTACGTCTCCTGTCACTGAACAATGTTTCAGACCATTCCCAAGTAACAATCATATAGATGCATTCACCTAAACTCAAGGCTACTTCTCTTAGATTGAATAGGCTTTGGATCTCTTCTTTAGTTTACTAAAGTATCCATCTCAGTTTAATATATGGTATTCATATGAGTCTTAGATGTTTGCCTCGTTTGTATTTACATTAGGCAGCTCTTAAAGCGTACACATGTGGAGTCCTCGTCGGCTTAAAAATGTACAGCATAATCTATAAATTCCTCACGGCTGTGATCTGAACATGAAGAACGTTTGGACAAATGGCACATTCAAATTTAAAAAGCAAAACGCATATCTCAGATGCTAATGATAATAGTGATGGTATTCTGTAATGCAAAATAGTGAGTGGTTTATTATGATTTCTTACGAAAAAAGGAAAACAAATATAATGTAAGCAAGCATGTGTTTCATACGTTTCTATGAGCTATTGGTCACAACTCTAGCAGGAATCTGGTGCTTCAAAAACAGTTTTCTTTACATTACTGAATTGTTAAGTGTTTGTGATCATTCAGAACATGTTCAAAAGACGCCCAATGACAAAAAACTCCCACTAAGCAAGCCCTTGTAGCTTATAACATTGTCCAAAACATGACAATGAATGCATTGTTGGTCAAAATAGGAGCAACAAAAGCATCTTTAATAATAGAGTGTGTGCATGGGGGGTATTTGACTGACTTCAGAATGAAAACCCAAAACATAAATATGTATAATGATCTCTATTATTCTCATGGACCTCTTTTTCATATAAAGGGTTTTAACAACAACAACAAAAAAAACAGCAAGGCAAAACAACAACATAATTAAGCCCCCCTACACCCCCACCCAACCCCATCCCATCACTGCCCCTGTCATATTTAGATCAGATTAGCTGTCCCTTTTTGCTGTCTGTTGTCTATCCTGCTTATAGTGTCCATTGTCTGACACATTTAGTCTGCTTTGAGGTCTATGGCATCAGGAGGTCATTGTGGACGTTCTGTAGGAAGAAAATCATTTCCAACGGCAACTTTAGTTTCAGTGTCGCTATTTATTTAATATTCTGGTGCAATAAATACAATACATAAATAGGCTAATAAATACACGTTTTTCGTTTGTAAAAAATATTAGTGTTGAGAATAATACAAAACTTACATTTTTCAATAAAGTGTTCTTTTGAAAAGAGCATTGCACTATGCATGCATGAAAAGTACTAACGTTAATTTTAGCCTGCGAAATTTCCGAACAGAAAATGGTTGAAGGAACTAGGCGACAGTCTGATAGGCTAGTCCGTGGTAACATTTAGGCTGGATTGTGAATCTAACGCAGAAGGGCATCTTGATCTGTGCCCCTTTTGTCATATGCATTGTGGCCGCCTGGATGCTTTCAAGCAGCAGACTTTTCGTGATCAGATTATGAATTGTAGCCTACTTAATCCTCCCCGATCTGCCGACGTCTTTCTTGGTTCAGTATTACTAATGTACATTCTATTGGCTGCTTTTGACAGATGTCTAGTTCTCCCTCAATCCGATTCCACATAATACTTTCACTGCCATTAAATCCACACTGGTGGCCTCTTTGGGATCCGCGCTATCTGAGGACTGGCAGTGATACTTGTTCTGTCCGGGCTTGATATTTTCCGCTGAGAGACATGCGTTTGCAGACTCAGCGTCTTGCTTTTAGCAACGCAGTGATTTCCAGCATTTTGCGCAAATCGATAGGAGGGAAACATAAATCTGTCAGCGTGTCAAGACGAATGTAAATAATGGTTCAACTGGAACAGAACATGTAGGCCTACACCTTCCTTTTCTTATGCGAACAGTCGTAGAATAGCTATATACACAAAAACAATTCTGAATATTCTAAAGAATATTCTAAACCCGCTAAACATAGCCTAAATGTAGTCTATAAATTGTATCCTATTGGTGTTGTTGTCAACAGCTAATATTATTTCTTATTAAGCTACTATTATTCTGTTAAGTTTATTATTTAATAGTATTTAACTAACAAAAGTTAGGCTAGGTTAGGCTAGCATATAGCCTTCTCCAAGATTCTAACTCAAATGAGCGGTACAAAATAGTACTATAATTGGCGATATAGGCTAATGCACATTTTAGGCTACATGTTATTCATTTAATAGCCATTCTGACAGTATCAACCTTAATATTAATTGTCCTTTAAGTGTCCTGCTAACTTAATATTAAAAATATTATAATTTATCACTCACAACTCTATTCCAAGCTGTTATAGCCTAAGTCTATTTACGCGCGCTCAATAAAGCCGTGCCTGCTAAATTTATTATGTTCAGAAAATAACTGAATTAAATATTTTCAAAAAACGATTAAAAACGTTTTTTCTTCTTTCTGGAAATTCTAAAGGAAAAAAAGACTCATATGATCAAATCTGTTATGTTTAAATGAGACGCGTGCCCTGTCAATATATAGGCTTCCTATCTTACAGTTAATTGCTATCACTATTTTAGAGTGCGGAGAAAATCATGATCTATCTTCTTTTGTTTTTCTTCCTTACAACATACTCTATTCAAACATTTTTGCAATAATATCAAAACAAATGAAGCACTCTGGTAAAGTCATTTTAATTAAAGTTTCGTGCGTAGCCTAACATTGTGAATAAGAAACAAAAAAAAATAAAAGCGCGTCTTAACTAGAATTTTTTTTTTTATAAACTAACAAAATCTCGAAGAACAATGCAAGATGAAGAAACGAAGAGGTCCCCAGCTCAGATTACAATCTCTACTTTCTCTAGGCAGGCATACATACTGTGATAAACGGTAGTCGGTTTGGCTGGCTGTCCTCCTGTTTTCACAAATGTCCCAAAGAGTCGTTGACAAGTCGTCTTGTACGGACACATAATTTGTGTCATGTGCAGGTGGCCGATTGTGTGATATCCGACAGGAGCATCTCAATGGTGAAGTCTCACTCCAATTAGGGTCCCCTTTAAGAATGTCATGTTAGCCAGACGTGCAAAGCCACCAACCGCCAACATAAAAACAAAAAATGTAACGCATAGAAATAAATATATATATATATACATATATATTCCCGCCCATTTACAGCCTTAAGTTTAATGTAAACGAGCGCAAACAGCAATGACTCAGTGCAGAAGAAATGTGGGTTTTGGGTGACAGTTGTGTCTGCGTGTGAGCAGCCTGTGTCATGTAGGCTAGTAAGTGCTATATTTCCCCCTGGTCAGAAAGGCAAAACATTAAGAGAAGGTGTTGTAACAATCGATTTTGGCATGAATTTGCTTGATGTGTGTTGTCGAAATGAAAGTCTAACTGCAACCTTATTACTAAAAAGCAGATTGTGTGTTATTAGTTTGTCACAAGCGTGAACTCTTCTGCCATCTAGCGACCAAGCGAACAGAGGATGCCTTGCTAAGTTATTGTAAAGTACTCTACTGCCATCTAGTGTACTTATGTTGAACATCGTCTGAAAATGTGCGTTAGTCTGCTAGTATGAACAAGTCCCTGGACGGTATCATCTACTGTATAGCCCTCGAGAAAATTTACATTTAGCTGATTTGGAAAAGAAGTGACTAAAAACTCAATGATTTTTAAAACTGGAGTTTTGTAGCTTTTACCATATTCTTGGAAACATTACATTTGTGGAGATAATTTTGTCATTTGGATTTTTTTTTAAAAACGGTTTAATGCTGGGTTTTAGTCTTTATATTTAAAAGGGCTGATTATTTAGGTATGGGGGTCTTTGGTGGTGTTAAGGGTTTGGTGGTATTCTTGTGCAGGCAGGTGGTTTCCAGTGATGCCTTGATGCTAGCTGGTGGGCCTCTCTAAAGATGTTTTGCTGCAGACTAGGGTCCCTAATGATATATCTTTGAGGGGGAGGGGTTTACGGCAATGTGTTAGTGGGCGTGTGGTGGTAATGCTGTTGAAAGGTTTAATGATGTCCTATTTCCAATATTATGTATCTGCATTCTGCACCATGCTCAAGTACATCTTGTATTTACAACAGCTCTGACTAAGTGTTTGTTTGTGGATGTGAGCCAAGTTCACATTTAGCTGGTTTGCACAACCCGAAGAGATATGATGACAAATATTTTGAGGAAAATTTCACATCCTGTTATTCACTGACAGAACTGATCCTCAAATTCAGCAGTTCTCTTTTTAAATTTTTTGCTTCTGCCCAAGAAAGGGTATTTATTTACAGCACCAAATAATAAATTATCTATGAGGTATTGAGCTTAAACTTTATAGACACATTCTGGCAACACCTGAGACTTATTTTACATCTTGTCAAAAGGGCAATAATAGGACCCTTTTAAAATAAAATGTGAATGGGCTTAGGGTGGGAGTGATGATGGATGGTGGTGATCCAGCCATCCATCTATTCTCCAGACTGCTTGTCCTCCACAGGGTCGCAGGACACCCAAGCAGATGGCCAGTCCATCACAGGTGAGCTAAATTTGACGGGGATAAGTATTCTCAGGTGAGCATACTGTAATCTATTTTGTCAGTTAAAATTATATGCACAATTTTATTTTACTCAGGCGCAGAATTAGTCTTGTGATGCCCTAGTTCACAAGAGAGGATCGAAGATCGCTTGTTCACTGGGAAGGAGACTAGGACATATATTATTCCTGTTGGAATAAGGTCTTTGCACCTGAATGTACCTGTAACTCCCTCTTGTGGTGTAAATGTTTTTCTACTTTATTATAAGTGAGTGCGTCGTCTACTCAATGAGGAATGCATACATTTTCACTGTAACTGTTTACTTTATTCAAAGTAGGCTACTGTACTTTTGATATTATTACAATCAGGATTCAACTAGTGCTAGACTCGGGAAAATGTAAACATATTAGCCCAATTCTAGGGCTTGATGAATTCAGGCATTACAGATTTTGATTTTAAATTCCTGGCAGCATGTGCAGTTTACTCCACTGATCTAGCCTGATATATTGTCGTTTCAATACAGATACGGGCCAGTGTAGCCGATAACGATACTCGTATACCTTAACTGATCTTTTAGATTATGTTAAGTCAAAGACTATAGAATACCTTTAAAGGACTTTGGTTAAGTGGGTAGAATTACCTACTTTATTTTTTTAAATATTTGAAAACCGTGTCTTTATAATATTAAACACTAAAATTCTGCAAAATATTGTTTTTGACACCTGCATCTGTTAACTCTGGACGAAGGCAAATAGGCTAGTTTTTATTCCTTTTGGGCGGGTTTTGAGGCGGCTTTGGGCTGGGTTTTACTAGGACCTGGCAACCCGATACTGATGACTTCCTGCTTGAAAAAGTGAAACAAACTGCACCGTGTGTAAGTTACATTCAAAAAGTGTTAACAGTGTTCTGAGTGACACTGTGATGATATATTGGACCAAACAAAAAGCGCTTCAACTTGTACTACTCTTCAGAAAACAATGTATAACGTTACCTTTTTACTGAAACAAACTTCTTGACGGTTACGGTAGGTCTTGGCCCGTTTTGTTCCCGCTTGATGTTGTTTTGATTTCCCTGACAACTGAACGACGCCATCGGTGGAGATAGAGATGAGCCTGCCACAGGTGAGTTTGCTAACAGTCATGCTAAAACCCTGTCAACGATATTATTTATCATTTAAGGATTTCATGTCGGGACTCCAGTTAGTTAGTTAGTTAAATTACTTGCTACTACTAAGTTACTGTTTATTAGTGTCTTTAGATGTAAGCGTGACGTCAGTCAGTTCTTAAAAAAGGCCTGATTTTAAAACAAACGCAGATACCCCGTTAATAGATCAACTATGATTATTATTTTCAAATGCATTGCAGATATTCACTGCAGTGAGACTACACCCGCCAAATTCAGTTTCAAGCAAAAGCAAGACTGTGAAACACAAATATGAAGATGCGAAAGGTGTTGCCAGCGGGTCGTTTCCAGAGGCTGAAGATATGTATAGGAGATGTATAATTGTGCCAACAACATGTGATGGAAGTAGAGATCTAAGACAAGAGGAGAGACCAGCTCAAAGTAACTCTTTAGTAGTTGAACCAGTTAAGGTTGATGGCATTGTTATGGATTACATTGAAAAAATGAAATCCAAGGAACTTGACATAATTAAAAAAAGGAATGCAGTTATCATGAAGCGAGATGATAGATATGTGACCTTTATGTCGCCGTCTGGTAAGAGCGTTCACGATCAGTTTGCAAGAGAACAGTTTATAACATTGTATCAAAAGATTGCAATGGGGCTGCAAACTAGGACATACGATTGCAGTCAAGGAATTATTGCACATTGCCAAGCAGCATTTCCACAACTTCTAATCACTCATAAAGATGAAAGGCGATTGCAACTGACTGGCAGCTTCATTAGCCTTGAAAGATTTGAGACATTTTTGAATGGGAGTGCACAGACATATTCACACTACCAAACACCAAATAAAACAAAAGTCAAAGACACACCTTACAAGCAACCTGTGAAACAACAGAAATCCATAGACCAAGCCAAAGATGAGTCGTGTCCAATTTGTTTGGAAACACTCAAGATATCTGAATCCACAGTCTTGTCTAAATGTAAACATAGATTTTGTAAAGACTGTTTGGAGAGAGCTTTCCACGTGAAGCCAACTTGTCCGATATGCGGAGAGATATACGGCAATCTTACAGGGACGCAACCAAAAGGAGGAACCATGACTGTCTCATCAGACAGGTCCTCTCTACCTGGATATGAAAGATATGGAACAATCATAATTAACTACCATATACCAAGAGGATATCAGGGGGTGAGTACAAATGCAATGAAGTGTTAGACATTCTTCTGCTTTAACCTGTTCGATATGACATCAATCAGTTACACGGTTGAAATGTTGTTTTTGATTACCTTACTCTGCAGGATGAACACCCAAACCCAGGCATGCCGTACCAGGGTGCGACCCGCATAGCTTACCTCCCTTACTCAACAGAGGGGAGTAAGGTACTGAAGCTTCTGCAGAGGGCATTCGACCAGCGACTCACTTTCACCATTGGACGCTCATCTACTACTGGACAGAACAATGTGGTAACCTGGAATGACATTCACCATAAGACGTCTCGTTATGGAGGGTCAACCTGGTGAGTACACAGTTTGGGTGTTGTCATCATTTTTGGGTGGTTGCTTTCTTTGAGACAAGCCCTTTTATTTTTATCACTGTTTAATTGGCAATAGCTATTATAAGGGTGGTAATTATGTTTTCTTCTTTGTAGCTATGGTTACCCAGATCCAGACTACCTGAAACGAGTACAAGATGAACTGAAAGCAAAAGGAATCGACTAACTACCTTGTAATCAGTTCAGACACTATTATTACAACCAGTAGTCATATTAAAAAAAGGACAAGAATAAAGTAATATTGCAGTCTTGTGATCACTAATCAAGGTAAAGCACTTTTCTTTCTTTTTTTACAGGCATTTTTAATGTTTAACACAGTTTTGAATGTATGAATCTCATGAAGCAGTATAAGAGAAAGAGTTAAGGGCCATTCAGTGCCTTTTTGCATTCCTCTGCGCTACCTTTTCATTGTTTTAACAAGATGTTTGACCATTGCTTTAATGTCTTTTGCAGCATCACATGTGACAGCATTTTCAAAATGCCCCAAAGAAAATCTACTATTGTGATGTTATGTATGCAGTATACCTTGTTTGTTTTACTTTAAAAATAATAATTGCTATATTATATTGTGATTAGATTTTTTAAATGGATGAACATGCAGTAAAATTAAGTGTCATGTAGTGTATAGAAAATTATAGAGCCTCAGCAGCAAAAAACTCATGACTACTCTTCATGAGAAACTTTAATCAAACCAAGAGCAGGTCATTTTAGTAACACTAAACCATTCCCATTGATATCAGGCTTTTTAATATTAACAGTTTTTTTTTTCTGGATCATTTATTGTTTACCTTTGTTTTGATTTTGGTGGATTGTAGTATTAAAACTTGGATGAAAGATGCAAAAGTGTACATGAACTTCATTAATTAAATTCAAATGCTTCATCAAATATGGTTTTTCCCCTCTCAGAAAGATGCTACATTGCAGAAAGATTTACTGGTATTTAGGCATCATATACAAATAATAATAATAATCGATGACTTACCTGGCCCAAGTGTCCTGGCTTTTGGTCAACTTGAGTCAATGATTAGCCTGTTCTAGCACTGATTTACAGAGGTACAGCTAAATTAGTAACATATAAAATGTTATGAGAAAACCAGCTATAGGAACACTGGAATAATTTGTATTTGTGCTTTAGAGGGCAGACTCTTGAAATTAAATGGCTTATCTATTCTACAACTTTATACAAAATCGCCATGCACTGCTTTTCCCCTAATAAACATATTTTGACGACATCTTAATGCTATCAGCAGCCATTTTGAAGTTGTTTGTTGTGGACTGGCCAGGTGTTTCATGATTATAACAAAAAGGAACGGCTCTTGCGTTTGGAAAATGGCTCCGGATCAAAGGTTAGTAAGGCTGCAGACTTGTGTGCTTGAACTGGTGTTCTGCAGTATTTAGGGGTTTACATGTGATTTCATTTAGAAAGAAAAAAAGACAAAAATGTCTGAATTATTGGCAAATCTGAATTTAATGAACATAAACAGATACATAAGCTACTATTTCCATAACTTGTAAAAAGCCAAAAAGCTTCATCCGTTCGCAAAATAAGGAAAAAGTAAAAACGTACTACAGAAAATATTTGGCCTCCATGTTGCTGTGGCATTATTTACACTATATACAGTATTTTCATATATGACAGTACTGTCAGGTTTGCCATTAAATCCTTATCGATAAGGCACCAAATGCTAAGTAGCATGATCCTTTTTAACCAAATTGTGCGGAAAATGTACAAAACTATACAAATAGACCCATCACATATGAACATGGTCCATCACAATGAAAAAATATAAACATAAAAATTAGTTGCTGTTAGATGTTTTGCAACAGTTATGAGTGTACATGCATGTAAGAACTACCCCATCTTAATCCTTGAAAGAAATTTAAACAATATTTATTAACTGATTAGATTGTGGATTTGAAAGAATAATCAATCAAATTAATCTGATTTACATCGTTTTTTAGTAATGGCAAACTTGACAATGCGTAATGATTATATAAACTTTCACTTTACATTTAATGTAATATTAAGCTGTTGCCATTCAATTGAAACTATAATAGAGTCAATGGAATATATTGCAAGTGAACATCATGAATTTACCAGTATTTCAGAGCCCCATGGGAAATACAAAATACTTTTCAGCACACAAAATAATCAATACCACATATTTAATGTGCCCATATTTTAATAAAACCCATAATTCTGCCCATAAGTGAGAAGAAAAAAAAACGTTGTGGTGCTACATCTTGACTACGTAAAAGTTGCATTTCCTCGTATAGTATTTTGAATACAATTTCATAAATTTTTACCAAACGCGTTACCTTTCCTTATACCAATATTGGGTGATCATTTTCAAAAAAAGATTTAGTGATTTCAATGATCGAACAATTTAATGTTTCGAAAGTAAAGTTAACAACCACAGAGGTGTCTAAACATCACTATAAAGAATTTCAAAAATTGAACAGAATACTCACATTTAAACCTTCTGTTAATACATTACAATGTATAAACAACAAGCAGCAAACACTTATTCTGCCTTAAAATCACCTTACAAAAAAGTTTTATATTGAAATATTCAAAGACATTTTACAATTGGGTGCCGATTTTTGTCCATTATTTAAAAAAAATCTGAAAACGTAAGGAAAGCAGCATGCATCTTATGTTTAGTTGTCGCTGCTGAATATATAAAGTCTTTTCATTTTTTTGTATTTTTAATCTTAATTTTTTTTTTCATACTTGGTATAGTCACTCAAATGAAAACGTTACAGCAATACTGTACGTTTAAAATGACGATGTTAATGAAGTGGCAGGTTCAGTACATCTGGGCAAATT